>CM031571.1:16375571-16584007 GCA_018467065.1 Ephestia elutella | reverse complement strand
AAATAAAGCTTAAAAATTATTGCCCACAAAGGAAAAAATATGTTTATAAAAATGTGCATACAATGAGGGATTTTCCGAGACACAAATTAAAAAAAAATAGATGGCGATTACGTAAAAGCCGAGAGAAAACGTTCCATACAAAAAGCAAAAATTCACGGGATTGGCATTAAAAAAAAAACTTAGTAAAAAATCACATAAAAAAAGTATCAATATTGTGATTTGTGCAACTGTCAAACTGTTAGGTGATTATTTTTCTGCCTCTGGTTGACAAGAAAAAGCGCACCATATAGGTTCAGCCATTATTACGACTCGGCTTTCATAAAACGCTATCTGTTGAGACTTTTTTATACTGATTTTTTTTCTTAATTTAGCTGTCAGAAAATCACTCATTTTAAATCTTCGATTAAGATACTCTATATTTTTGATTCCTTGCGCTGTAACATTTTCTGTAAAGAGAAAATGTTGATAAACAATAAACAATTTATCCTGTTGTGTAAAAGAAAAAAACTCTGATATAAATATTGGCCATTAACACAAATGAGAAAAAGAACAAAATGTAATACTTGCGATTCTAAACTCGAATCTTGAAATCGTTCAAAGACAATGTAAGGGCGTGTTAACACTCTCCATTTTGTAGAAAGGAAATGTTAAGTGTCGTCGTTGTGTGTCTATAATCGGGCCGAAACCTAAACTCCCGTATGACAGGTGTCATCAGGGTCAGCCCATGAAGTTCCGATTTTTTTAAATTTCAAATCTATGCGCGGAAATATAGTACTTGAACTTCCGGCTTGCCCGTTTAGAGAGTTCCATTGCATCCGTCTACAATAAATCGATAGTGAACATGTAAAAAATGTCGATACATCGTTTAATTTATCGATTTATTTAACAAGGTTTGTAAATGCTGGATATAAAAAATATTGCGTTTTAAGATTAAAAATATTTAACATTAAAGTAATGCAAAAAAAGAAAGAAAAAGGGACAAGAATTTACGCAATCGTATCGAATAGTGACATCAAGTAGATAATATTATTCACAATGAATTTATTATCCGTGTTATTGACTATGACAGCGACTCAGACTCAGGTTCAGACTTCTAATTAATAAAAATAATTATTTTATTTCGATTAGTTTTTTTACGTAACATCAAATAATCGCAGCGACCCGTGTTTAGGTACATCACTATTATTGTCAAAGTGACATACGTCATACGGGAGTTTAGGTTTCGGCCCGATTATAACTTTAGACATTACAGCAATCGTCTTGGAGACGTTTGAACTTTCACTTCTTCACTTTCTTCGATTGTTTCTGTCTTTCTGTGCGTCATTTGTAAATTAATTCAAACTTTATTCATTTCTATATAATACAAATTTGAATAATGATACAACTAGAAGAAGGATATGCTGTTATTATATGACAATGAACGTTCATTCAGCTCTAACTTAGATCATTTGTGATGAAGAGCTCTGACGATCAATTCAATTGAGTGAGTGTAAGTATGCTAAGAAGCTCTATGGGACTCTAGAACACATTTTACTCGTATCATAGAATGTGCCAGCTGCTTCTCTTCCCGCGCAGATTGTAAAAGTCAATCGAGGAAAAGGGCTTTAAACTGGGGATTCCTCCACTCATAGGCGAAGGGCTAGCAACCTGTCATTATATCTGAATCTCCATGCCATCAGAAAGCCCACTATTCAGCTAAGCGTAAGCCTTCGAGTTTTACGATTCCTTGCTCTGTCTACTCCGTAAGGGATAAAGACGTGATTCATAAAGATGTATGTATGTGTATGTAATGTAGTACACATTTTAATTTTAAAATAAAGCATAGTTAAAAATAAATCATTCTACTTCATACTAATATTATGAATGCGAAAGTTAGGATGTGAGTTTATGAGTTTGATACTCAATCAAACAAAATCTACTAGATTCATTTCGATTAAATTTGGTACACGGGTAGAAAAAGGCCGGGAATATCACATACTTTTTATCCCGAAAATCTAGTCAGAGCTGGAAATCCAGAGCACATATAGTCTTTTTATAAACTAGCTTTTGCCCGCAGCTTCGCCCACGTAAATTATACATCCAAATCTTCGTCATGATCCACCCTGACCAGGTGAAAACAG
This sequence comes from Ephestia elutella, assembly GCA_018467065.1. Taxonomy (NCBI): domain Eukaryota; kingdom Metazoa; phylum Arthropoda; class Insecta; order Lepidoptera; family Pyralidae; genus Ephestia; species Ephestia elutella. Next base: position 16,581,887 of record CM031571.1, on the reverse strand, counting down.
CTTTAAATCCATTTAGTAGTTTTTTAGATTAGAGACGTGTCGAAGGACTTAATTTTATACTATCTATGTATTAAAGTGTACATACATAACAGGCTATATATTTTTATTGTTAAGATGTGTACTTATTAATAATAAATATTAAGTGCCGTTGGGCCTTAGAGAAATAGCCTTGGAGATTTTAGCTAATAAATTTTTTTGTACAAAAAAAAATGAACCGACTTCCATCATAAAACTTAAAATCATGAAACACATATAAGCAAATTTATCAACAAGCTAATTATTAAAAATAATAAAAGTAAATTATTTAAAAATAAAAAACACGACTGACATCTTACATAGCCTATGTCATTCGGGCTAATGCAAGGAATCTAACAATACCTCTCACATCAAAATCTGTTAAGCCGTTCAGGACTAATGGTGGAATAAAGAAATTACATACATACATACATACATACATGAACCCTGAAAACATAACACTCCTTTTTTGGTCAGTCGTGTAAAAAACACGACTGACGAGTTTTTACTCAAAAATTACATACAAACATTTAAGTTAAATACATTTTTGAAATCGCCTTCTAAAGCCCTTCAATTTGATACCCCACTCGATAAGATTGATCAAATTTTATTTTTTTGGTCTGCTATTTATCGCATATATAATCCGCCATTTTGTTTTCATGGTGACGTCATATAGCCTATGTCACTCGGAGGAATGCAAGGAATCTAAAAATACCTCTCACATCAAAATCGGTTAAGCCGTTCAGGACTTATGGTGGAATAAAGAAACTTACATACATACGTACTTACATACATACATACTTACATACATACATGAACTCTGAAAACATAACACTCGTTTTTTGGTCAGTCGTGTAATAACACTCCTTTTTTGGTCAGTCGTGTAAAAAGAAAAATGTATTCGCATGCTACCTACTTAACGAGGTGAAGTCGGTGCCAAAGTGCAGGAGTAAAGATATTATGTAATTGTTTAGTTAGGCAGTTTATTTATACTACATGATTCTAATGTTAATTTAGATTATTTAATTTTTAATTTAGCACCGACTTCACCTCGTTAAGTAGGTAGCATGCCAATACATTTTTCTTTTTGATAAATCTGCTTATATGTGTTTCATGATTTTAATTTTTATGATGAAAGTCGGTTCATTTTTTGTAAAAAAAAATTATTTTATCATTTTTAGTGCACCTATAATTTTCATTAATTTTGTTGTCATGAAAACTTAAACTTATTTTTTCACTGGCCGAAAATTAAAAAATTCTAAACGTTTTATGTCAGTTTGATTTAAAATGTCAAAACATGTCAGAATTCCATAATGTTTGGCACTTAAATAGACCAAGAGCCCGCGACGACCAAACCTTTCTTATTTTAAAAATGTTGAATGTTTCTTTGTGTGGGATATACGGGTAAAATAGATTAGCGACTAGGCATGAAATTTGGATCTTAGTTGCTTATTCAGGTAATATGGATAGCAAAAATGATTTTTATAGGTATAAAAAGCACCCCTGGGACCTCTCAAAGTAACATTAAATTCAGCTTTTATAATAAAACAAATATAACCACAAATTAGTAAAGTTACAATGTCTGACAGGGGTTTATATCTGCACTAATTGCTTGGCAATGGATGACATGATTTTTAATATTATTCGGAATAGAATCTTAAAAAAACTATAACTTTGAGAAAATTGAGTTTCCATTTGCTACAAATTATCTGCCTAAGTAATCATGATGCAACTATTATAGTCGTTAATCGCTATTTCTGTGTTGGGGACATGCAAAGAGAATCTTGAGTTTTCATAAAATAACGAGGGGCATGCTGTCGCGGGCTTTTGCTCTATAATCCAATGTTTGCATTTTAATATTTTATTAGGTACCTATCTTTAAAATTATCGAAATTCTGCTATTTATTAACCGAAACGGATCGGCTTTGGTTCGCCTTCGTTACAGTTGCGTATGTAAAAGCAAACGGTATTCCAGTAACTTTACGTTGGCAGCTGAAACCCAAACGAAACACAAACGGTTGGTTAGAGAGCCGGTTATGGAGGGCTTTTGGTGTGGCAACTCAAAAAATGTTTAGTTACGCGTACATTGCTGCTTTTGTAAGGCAAGATTCCAAGATTTTTCTCTATATGACATGAGTATCTTTGCTCAGTGTCAAAAAAGTGTACGCTTAATTCGATTTAACATTGACAAGACAGGTTTGTTTTGTTTTGATTTCGCGACGAAGCGCCAAGTTAAAGTTTTCACAGAGTAAGTTTTATGTTTTATTATTATAAATTATTGTTAGTTTCAACACAACCAAACACAATCTCTGTGTCTGTGTTCTATCGAAGAGATTCGGGCTATAGCCGCTATAGGCCGCCACTACCTACTTAGTACTTATAAGTACATTAAAATTTATCAACTTTAAATTTTATTTGTAATATTTTCTTTATTCATCTTAATATAAATTTTGCAGGTGCAGACGTGGTTAAATGGAATAGACTCTTTCGAATAAAAAAATAATTTCGGAAATCAGTCCAGCATAGGCGGAGAAATCGGCGAACATACATAAAAGAAACATAAATACATCGTAACATATAACCTCCTCCTTTTTTGGAAAGTCGGTTAAAAACGGGAAGGAGTCAAAAGTCAAATACCTATTAGGCGAATCATTTAAAAAGACGATGCTGCTTCCCCATCTCGTCTGATCATTCGCCAAATACGCGTAAATATCGAGTGAAATCTTAGCTATTCACGTTCAAAGGAAAGTATTTCTCGGTAATACTGAAAATACGTCACCGACTGACGTAAGTACTTGTTATCATCGATTTTTATTATGTTAGATACCACGTCTTTACAAAGTACTATAAGATCATGTCATTATTTATACTCGTGTATGCCTATCGACGCGACTGGTTATAATACTAATAAATTTGTTAAAGTAAAATATTTTTAGGCGCTTCTTTTTTCCATTTAATTTTATTGAAATTGTATGAGACTGGCGTGAAACGCTCAGTAATGTAATGATTTGCTGATGTGGTGTTAAGCGCATACTGTTTTTTTTTATAATGCTTACTACACAATATGGCACTCACGTTCCTTTCGATACGATCTATTATGGAATATATTGATATTGCAATAAAAATAAAGCGCGATATATGAGCGCCGCCGGCAAATCTAATATTAGATTTAGATAGCAAGCTTTCTCTCTCTCGATCGCGCGGTTGCTCGGTATAAGGTATCTAGCCTATTATAAATCTATATCATCGACCTAAGTACTTTTTACCTCTGAACCTGGAAGATTACGAATATGCTTTGAAATCGATACATTTATTTTGCAATGACGACTCGCTCGGGTTTCGTATACGGAGGAGAGAGAAATGTTGAGACCAAATTTGCGACTATACTTACTTTATGTGTATTAGAACGGATGACATTGGCAGATTTTCTTAGGCATCTGTCATGACTTAACGACTATAGCTATCTCGCGGCAATAGTCTACTGTAACATGCTAGTACACTAACCAGTAGTATAATGGAAAATATTTAAAAAAATATGATATACTTGCCTATTTCAGAGTACGTCGCCTTAAACCAGGCATACAAAAGTTTTAGGTACAAAGCTACTGAATATACTAATTCTAAACTTCTTAACGAACTCCGTGGCGCGGGTCGTTGTTCGTTTCATACTACAAGCGATTCGAACCGCGGTCCGAATCGCCCAAGAGCTCTTTTTGAATGGGTTCTTTAGCACCACAGTGGTTGGAGCTGTGCAAATGGCCCAATGTATCCAGTAAGGTGTCTTGGCGTGAAAGTACACATTTCAAACAGAGCTCTTGGGCGATTCGCACCGCGGTTCGAATCGCTTGTGGTATGAAACAACCAACCTGTCACCTGTCTTAGTGGAATGGAAGGTGACCGCTACGCCACGGCTTGGGTTCAGTTCCCAGCGCGGGCATATATTTGTACTTATTTTTTCAGGTATATATTAGCGGTTCTGTGTGTGTTGTGCTTGTTTCTATGTTTGTGTCCATCTGACCCACACCCATTGTGTTGGCCGTTGAGTGTAGTCTATTTAATAATTCTTCTTACAAACTTTATAAGCCATAGTTAATTCACAATATGAAAATACAAAATTATCTTGATAACAAGTTGCCAAACTATACTATCAGCATTGTACAGTATGACAAGCATTCATGTACCGATAAATGAACAACTCGAATCGATTGTAAGCATTGAGTGGTTGACAATGCATGTTCAGACAAGGTTTATTGAGTTGATAGAGGATGGTCTTTGGCGCCGTGGTATAACCCTCGTTCCTGAGTTATGTAGTCTAAGCTTCGATTCCCAGATAAATTCTAACTAATATTATTAATTTGTTTATTTGTTACCTTTTCAAACTTTATCTACTAAACCAATCTTCCTGAAATTTCACATACACATAGAAATACTAAGAAGGACATAGAGTACCTCTCCCCGAGGGAAATTCACGGGGGCGAAGCCGCGGGCAAAAGCTAGTATAGGAAATAATAGAAAGGTCGTTTTATTGATTGAAAGGCCTTGGATGTTTATTTAATATTCATGTAATAGTTAAGTAGTTTAATAATTTTTGAATTAAATATTATGGAATATTTAATACAGGAAAACTTACTTGGGTGATTGGAACATTTGTTTATTCATTTACTTATGTATTGGTATAAATTGCATTTAACTTACCTTGCTTTTGATTGGTAATACATTCAAATTCTCGTGAACAAACAATACTTTTTAGAACTTTTATTCTTTTGCTAACCTCAAAAAAATATATGACAGTGCGCGAGTTTTTCTCGCAATATTTTCACGTAGGCAAAGCAGGACTAAAATATACTTGAGACCAGTTATGCCAATTACCAATAACTCCTGTACAAACAGAAAAATAAAATAAAAATAAAGAAGTTCTGCCTACTTATCGAACAAAACTACATAAAACAGATTCCATCTCTCAAGACAACAATTATGATATGATAACTATTATTATCGTGCCATTGATTTCTCCGGAACTTGTGCGATAACAAGTCTGCTAACTTCTTTGTCAATAACAATATTGTCTTTTCGGAAGAACAATTGTCTTATTGTAAGATATATGTTGTAAAGTGTCTTTGGAGAAAATGCAGCAATGGAGTTTGTTGCGCCGCCTCTTCTCCACTTCCGCTTTGGAGACGGTGGTAACCTTAGCTTTAAGTAATTTTATGACGTCAACTAACTAAAAAATAAGAATATGACGATTTATAAGTGCTATTTTTAAGCCTATTTAAATAAAAACAATTGACTTTGACTTTGAAGAGAGCATTTTTAGGCAAAATGTTACTGTTCGTGTACTTACATTATTATTATTTTATTGAAATAATACTTACCCAGTATTTAAATTCGTTATTTTTTACAACATTGGATTGGATGTAATTGACCGAGCGAGCGAAGCGAGCGAAGGTCTCTAAATCGAGTTGGGGGCGAAACACATTGTTTGTATGTATGTATGTATGTATGTATGTTTGTACCGCGATAACTGCCGAACCGATGGTCCAATTTTGATAAAATTTGGTAGGCATGTAGGAAATATCAATAGAATTTTCAAGTTCGTTGGGCATCAAAATCGGTTCAGTAGTTTTTGAAATATTAATAAAAATGTCCGCGATTGTGTAGCAAACGAAACCATAGCGTGTTCTAACTTTGGATAACGCCATCTAGATTTTATTTAGGGAACTGAATTATGTTAGAAAAGTCGAAATCAGAGTATATCAATAAAAACGCGAGTAATAATCGCGAGGTCTAAGTTCGCGGCGAACTACTAGGTAAATAAAACATAGATATAGAGACGTGGTCGCTTACTATGGGCCTCATAAGAAGGCTCAAGGTCACCCAAAGGGCGATGGAGCGCGCTATGCTCGGAGTTTCCTGCGTGATCGAATCAGAAATGAGGAGATCCGTAGGAGAACTAAAGTAACCGACATAGCCGGCAGAATCGCCAAACTTAAGTGGCAGTGGGCGGGGCACATAGCTCGCAGAACAGATAGCCGTTGGGGCAGAAAAGTTCTCGAGTGGCGACCACGAACCGGAAAACGTAGTGTTGGCAGGCCTCCCACTCGGTGGACCGACGACCTGGTTAAGGTCGCGGGTTGCGCATGGATGCGGGCAGCGCAGGACCGGTCGTTGTGGAAATCCTTGGGGGAGGCCTTTGTCCAGCAGTGGACGTCTTTCGGCTGAGAGAGAGATATATTACTTCTATTGTAGTTTGGCTTATTAACGTCAATCGTTGCAAGAATATGGTTCAAACTGGCCCGAATTAAACTACTGTATATTTCCACTATGAGTAATCTATTCTAATGTAATAAAACTGGAGAGTTGTATGTTTGTTTATTTATTTGATGGCGCTAATCCTTGGAACTACCGGATCTATATGAAAGTTTTTTCTTTGTATGTTGCCAAATTGATGAAGGAGACCGATTTTTTTAAATAGCCTAGGTATATTGTCCTAATACAAGGCAAATACCTCCAAATATTTATTTATTTAAACTTTATTGGACATGTGTAAAAGTGCAATGGGACAAATATGGTTATATAAACAAGTAAAATATATACTTTTTTAATGCTTAACAACTAAAAATTAATAACACAAAACTGCAACATAGTATGCCGACTTATTCAATAAGCGTTTCTGAAAAATCGGTTGTTCAAGCGAACCCGCGACATCCATCCATCCAAGTCTACTCGGACATATTGATCAATGACTTATTCGCCACAGTTTACGGTCACTTAGCTCTATCACTAACAGGTGGCCAGATGAAGTTTGATTTCTTCCTGTTTGTTCCTTTATGTTTCCTCTGTATAGATTGGATAATAACTAATGATTGGATAATAACAACTCATCGTTGCCATTCGATTTAAGGATTCTGCATTTAGTAGATTTTGATTCCCTTCTGAAATTGCATAAAATGCGACATTTTCGGTCATAATTTTTGTTTGCGTTGACGTTTAAGTTTGATCTTTTAATAGCAGATAGAGACCACAAGTATCTGATATACATTTTTTACTAATAAAGTACCTAATAATTTTTAATAATTTTTTTTAAAGAAATTAATATACATTTTTAATTGATACATCCACGCGTTTTGAGAAATTGGATCTTGACAGAAAATTGGGTTTCCGTTTTCGCCCTTTGCGATACGGAGCCCTAAATATGCGATGAAGTCAATTGCATTAATGTTATTAATTGTTGCTAGATCTGCCCTGATATAGGATCCAAGGAGAACAAACTCGGCCTTCTATAAATTATGACCTTATACTCTATCCTAGGGCAGTATTTATAGCTCGAAGCGTTCGCTCGTGAAAGCAGGCCGAAGGTGAAACCCATTGTTCCACGGAACTATACTCCAATGCGAGGGTCTCTTATGAAAAGATTCGGAAAGAATAGAGAAAATATCGGATCTTGTGAAGTGTCGATAATTTTGGTTGGGCATTTTTACCCGTGACGCTACGGAACGGAACGGATATGGTAAATGTCACAACAAAATAAAAAATATTTTTTTGATAATCCCAAGTAAAGCTACCATCAATCATCAATACCTATAGATATAAAAATCTTCCGTTACTGACTGAGTGACTGACAGACAACGCACAGCCAAAATTACTGGTCGTAGGAAGCTGAAATTTGGCATGTAGGTTCCTTAGGGAGTGTAGGGGTGCACTAAGAGAGGATTTCCCGAAATTCCCACGGGAACAAAGTCCCGCTCCCATGCTAGTGTTATAAAGAGATTAGTGTCAGATTTTTCTTCAGTCGCCTAAAGGCATCTGACATGACTTGATGACATTATATTATTGTAAATTTCGGCACAATATAGTAGGATTAAATTTTTTTAATTAATTAGTATATCCACTTGGACCCTTTGGATACGGAATCCTAAAAAACGTTTTCTGATATGCCGTTTTCTACTATTTTCCATAGTGCGCCGGGGGCAATATTGACTTTCGCACAACCGCCGAGTGCAAGGGCTATATCCGTATTTTATGACCTCCAAGTGGATCCGTTTCCAGGCCTAAAATCGGATCCCGGATCTTATTTATTAAGCCAACATCTATTTTGCTGACTTTATTTTATTCGCAGGCACAAAATGGCGTCGTAAAGTGGGTTCAATTAAATGAATTCGCGGTTTTGATTGCTGAATGTCTTTTTTTTTGTTTTTTTCTTATTTCATTTAATTTTTGTGGTTATGTGAATTCCATTAGAATGACGTTTATTTAGGCGTGTTAGAGACCAATATTATTTTCGTACTAATTAATATGAAAGTCCGCTGTCTGCCGGTCATCACGCCGGACTGCTACACCGGAGGTCCCCGGTTCGATCCCCGGTCAGGTCAAGGTGGAAATTGATATTTTTCAGATCGACCGGGGTCTTGGATGTTTATCAATGTATATATTATAAAATATGGTATCGTTTAGTTAGTATCCCATTATACAAGTCTCGAACTTACATTGGGGCTAGCTCAATCTGTGTGACTTGTCTTGTTTTATTTTTATTTATTTATTATTAATTAAGAAAATAAAATGGATGTTCCTTTGGCTGAATTTTTTGGGAAAGAATCACGATTCACACTAATATATTAAGCTCATATACAGCCAAGTTGCTTAATAGAACTAAAAAAATATCTACAAAAAATATCTAATAACATGTATTTACTATGATAATATATATAATTAAATTTATGATAATTCCCAAAATTACTCCAATGAACAAACTTGGTATTATTCTATTGTTTGTATTTTCTGAGAAATTAATTTTCAACTATGTATATTAACTATTTCATAACCGAAAATTAATTTCTAAAACTAAACTCTCAAATTAAGTTTTGAATACTTAACTTTATGTAGTTCAGCATTTGTTATTAAGTAGACAAACATTGATATTCAAGTCAAATCAAGTTCGTGCAAAATTCTTCTAAGAAAATAACTTGACTTCAAAGTTTTAAATAGTTATAAAAATCCCGTGCCAAGATATAGCGATAAGCTCAAAAACTACTGAACCGATCGTCATAAAATCTATATAACTCAAAGGTAACTGACTGACTGACATAGTGATCTATCAACGCACAGCCCAAACCCCTGCGGATCGAGCTGAAATTTGGCATGCAGGTAGATGTTATGACGTAGGCATCCGCTAAGAAAGAATGATTTTGCATACAGGTGACTACTTTGTATACAGGTATCGTTTAACAGTATTATAATGTAGTATTAATATAATGTCATTATTATTTAAGACTACTTACAACCTGTAACCCTGGGAAGACCGGTGGCTCCTAACACAGGTATCTTTTACTTAAAAGGAGTCGCCTGCCACTTGTAATAACCAATGTAAGTGAATCAATAAAATATTTTTCATTTTTTTTTATAAACTCGGGAAATATAAAGACATTTTTATCTCGCAATGCCTCGAAAGCAATGTCCCTGAGCTAAAGTAGTTTTCATTATAGTTTTATCGTTAACTAGCATGGCCCGGAACTGCTCCCCTACACTCCTTGGAACTTACATGCTAAACGTTAGCTTCCTACGCCCAGTAGTTTTGGTCATGAGTTGTCTGTCAGCCAGTCAGTCATTAACGGAAGAATTTTATATACATACATAGAATCACGTCTTTGTCCCTTTCGGGGTAAACAGAGCCAAGAGTCGTGAGACTCAAAGGCCACGCTTAGCTGAATAGTGAGCTCTCTGATGGAATGGAGATTCAGGTGTAGTGACAGGTTGCTAGCCCATCGCCTATGAGTGGAGGAATCCCCAGTTTAAAGCCCTTTCCCTCGATTGACTTTTACAATCCGAAGAGAAGCAGCTGGCACATTCTATGTTTTTTCTTCGCTCCCAGACCAGCATGGAAGCAGAATTTTATAAACCTATATTGATATTATTAAACAGTCTCCTTGTATGTCATGGGGAATGTTTTGGTGTGTAATATATGGTCGCGAAGCCGCAGCAAAGTCTAGTCCAATGTAAACTTGCACTTATATTTTGTTTATTCATTTACAAAATTAAATAAATTTCGTCACACTTATATTCTTGCTTATCAAGACAAAAAAAGTCACACCCAGACCTCACGTGTTGGAAGTGAAATAAAAAAATATATTTATTGCCTGCCAGTGTTACGTCACACATAATTGCACAGTTCCGTATCACGTTATGTTGGCTTAGAAAATATTTTCTGACAGTGATATACTGGTCGGGAAAATAAGTGTTTTGTGCGCTAGGGTTTCACTGAAGAAGAAATATGACGTTAATGAAAATCTAGGTTTTTCCCGGGAATTTTTAATAAGATACGTTGTTGTCTAGTAGTTTTTTATTTTATTTTATTTATTATGGTATACACAACAGGTAACAATCTTTACAATATTCAGTAGAAAATAAGTTAATATTAAGAGCTAGACTGGAACCTAAAAACGTGCATACACAGCATGACAACTAAATGTAAACAAAGTAATAACACAAAATATACAAAGCCAAATTAACATTATTCCAAAGTATAGTTGACAGAAAACAGTTGAGCTAAAATAGGTACTACCTATATGTTATACTTACAATTACAACAAAACCTATAAAAATTTAAATTGTAACAAACCATTGACAAACAGCACAAAAATATACTATTAGGTAATAACAATAATAAACAGCACAACAATAAAAGGTGTTGAAAAGGTGTTGAAAAGTCAGTGGAGGATACGCTTGACTTGATTCTTAAAAGAGTTAGTGCGGGTATCCGCAAAAATGTCTATTGCTTCTTTAGCCAAATATAGCTCATTGTACAAACGACACATACGGACAACAGGATTATAATACGATGTGTTATTTTTATAGATCGCTAATACAAAAACATTTCGTCGAGTACGAGTAAGGTGTCTGGTGTTGAAATTCAGAAGTGATAGTAGATAAGAGGAGTCAATCTTAAAATGTATAATTTTATGGAGATAAATGAGATCCTGTTGCTTACGGCGAGTTTTCATTCTTGTACAGTAGTAATAGCTAACTGATATAACATGAACACTTAATATGCATATGAACTCTCTGCTCAACCCTAAGGCTTGACTGTGAGGCAATGCTTTTATCATTTAGTCCACCTTTTGTACTGTACTTTTGTATGTGTGTTCAAAAAAGTGTAAATAAAAAAAATAATAATAATAAAGCTAAGAAAAAATCAGAAAAGAATGATGATTCCGTGTTTCGGAAGGCACGAAAAGCTGTGGGTCCCAAACGCCATCTAGCGTTTTCTTTCAAACCTATTCAAGGATTGGTTCTGGTCTACCATTTTGGTTGTGGAGGTCACACGAAGTCGCTCTGTGTAAACTAGTACCTAACTTCGTCAAACCCTAGTCAATCCTGTAGAAATATGAACGTAGCCACACTCATCCATAGACATAATTAGTTGTAATGGAACGTGTCTATTGTACAGTACCTACTTGTCAAAATCATTATTATGACTAAAGCTCTATCTTTTATTCCTTTTATTTCCTAGTTTCGCTCTTATTGCCACAGTAATTGTTCAGTTTTCTTTAGGTTATGGGCCCAGCACGCGTCCACTACGCTAGTAGTCTATCCTAGATTAGGTAGAAGACTCCAGGATCTGAAGCTTTGCCGCTAGGGATGCAATCGGGAATACGCGAGGATGATGATAATAAACATACATACATACATATTACCACACCTTTTTCCTGCGGGGTTAGCAGAGACTAACGATTTTCACCTCCTACGATCCTTACAGATCTCTCTTGCTTCCTCTACACTCATCACTCTCTTCATACATGCTCTCCGGTTATGGGTGCTCCTAATAATTAATCTCCCTTTTTAAGGAGCTAAGAAATCAATCGTTAATCGCTGAAACTACCAGTCGCATTTGAAAAAAAATAAGTTAGACTTCACTGGACGCCTGGCAGATGTTAAACAAATAAGCATCGTAAAACGACGCCGTCATGCCATTTTCCGTTACGGCATTCGAGTGGATTTTACTGCTAAGCCGCGCTATTAGATGATGTTTAGATTGATAGATAGATCAACACTTTATTGCACCATTTTCAGAAAATAACATAAAATATAGTGACAAAAGATAATACATAAATGAGCGCAAAACATTAAAAAAAAACTTACTACTTACTATCCGGGCTCAGTGATCCAAAGTGAGTCTTGGCCTCCAACACAAGAGCACGCCAGCGTCTCCGGTCCCGCGCAAGCTCCCGCCAGTCGTCGATAACATAAATAAATAAATAAACCAAACTTAAAAATATTAATTTAAAAAAAAATGGCATTATAAAAGCTTAGCCTTAGCCTATAGGCGGGGCATTTAAATTTTTTTTACCGACAAATTTCTACAACCATGATTCTTACACTTAACATTATTTTGATGTTTTTAGACATCCTTATATAAAAAAAAAAGAATTTTGATGATCCGATATGAAATGGGAGGGGTAAATAAACTATACTGAATTGCTCGTAAACAAAAAAGTTTCCAATAGAGATTACTGTTCACAATTAATTAATAAGACTTCATTTACCTGTAAATAAAAGTTGGCCGGTTTATAATAAGGCTTTCTAGTCATAAAATGTATTTTTAACGTTATAAATGTCAATATGGTTTTTATTTAATTACAGGAAATCGGGTTCATAAACATGAGTCGTTTTTTAAAATTAAGATTGAATAATTCACATTACGTACGAATATACAATTTTCTCGACTGTAGAATTAAAAAAAAAAATTAAAAGTTGATAAAAAAAAAACTGTTGTAGTCATCCTTATAAAAATTGAGGATATGGTTCATTACAATAATATACGAATAATATATAAAAGTCACCATTGCTGGATTTTTTGTTTTTGTACAGGATGTTTTTAAAGTATAAAAATTACAACTCATTAAAAAATCCATTTCGGATTGTTATTTATTGGTGATTTTTTAAATCAAGCTTTTATTATTCGTAAGGAAACATGTAACAAAAAATCACCCTGGTAGGATTTTTTGTTTGAGAGTTATAACAATATGAGTCTTATAATAGCGTTTAAAAAAAAACGGCGGTGGTGATTTTTTTTTTACACTTAAATTTGCAGTTGTAATATCATAATCTATGTAGTTTATAAAAATCACCATCGTAGGATTTAATGTGACCACCTCCATACAACTGAAAATTCACAGCCCCGCTCAACTCTATTAGTGTTTACTTTATACCGTGGATCTAGACATGAAAACAGACAAAATGATAGTCAAAAAGCAGCCAAATGTTCTCATTACATTATTTTCATCTCAAGGGGTCTCTGTTCCGCAGCATCACACACGTCACCGAGGTCGTTTGTCTCTGTCAGAACTGAGGGATGAACCGGGATCAAACGGAAACGACATTTTTTTTTTTACAATTAAGACGTTGGTACTACCACAGTAGACCTTTTATTCCGAACTAGCTTCGCCTGTGTGAATTTCCTGCTTCGGCTGGAGGAGGGGCTCGGCCTCCGGCCTCGCCTTGCCTCTCGGGTTCATATACGCAGTTCGGCCTGCGGCCTCGCTTGCCGCGGCTGGTGACTTGAGGTATGAGTTGTCATCATCACGTCATCCATGAATGGCTCGGCCTTCGGCCTCACCCAATTCTTTTCGCACGAGACGGAGCTCGGCCTTCGGCCTCGGCTCCCCGGCTGATGACTTGGCTGGCCCATACAAAACTCTTCGAAAAAAATTTCGAAAGAAAAAAAAACCTGTCAGTTTGGGGGTCCTACGGTCTCAACATAAAAAATTGTCTATGACGGTAAAAGTCTACGAGTCCGTTTTTCCCACCAAAATTCCCAATGAAGTTTGTATGAAAAAACAAAAATTAGTATGGAGAAAAAAAAAAGTTAAAAAAACCATAGACAACCGCCGGCTGTGGTCGTTGCCCAGGGTCCTCTATGACATTTGGTCGAGCTGCCCCCACCTATCTATTATGGTTTCCGCGGGCAGTACCCCCTATCAGTCCGGAACTGCTCCAAGTTCCAGTTTCGTATTTTTCCCGGTGCCTCCTCACTCCCCTCCACACTTTCCCATCATTACTTTTTGCCAGTTGTGAGTTCCGTAGAACAAACTAATTATGTCAATCAGTCAGTCAGTGAGTCAGTGGTAATGCAGCTATGTATATATATATAGGGGAACGGGGTAATAGGGGGTTCGAACTAGCTTTCACCCGCGGCTTCGCTCGCGTGAATTTCCCACGGGAACAGTGCTTTTTCCCGGGATGAAAGGTACCCTATGTCCTTCTCCGTACTTCCAACTATGTGTATGCGAAATTTCAGGAAGATTGGTTCAGTAGATGAAGCGTGAAGAGGTAACAAACAAACAAACCAACAAACTAACTCACTTTCGCATTTATAATATTAGTTAGGATATATATACTAGCTTTTGCCCGCGGCTTCGCCCGCGTTAATTTCCCACGGGAACAGTGCTTTTTCCCGGGATAAAAAGTAGCCTATGTGCTATTCCAGGTCATTATCTACCTCTGTACCAAATTTCATCGAAATCCGTCCAGTAGATTTTGCGTGATTGAGTAACAAACATCCTCACAAACTCACAAATTCACAAACTCACAAACTCACATCCAAACTTTCGCATTTATAATATTAGTATGGATATATAGATGTAGAACAGAACCCAGGTTTTGCATAATTGTACCCAAAGGGATAAAAGTTCATATAGGGTACTTTTATCCCCAATTTTAACAAAGCGCGTTCATTATTATATACCAACATTAAGTTAATGTCTGTTTCTGTTTGTGTAAAACTAAGCAAGCTTTCAGCATGTCATTTATAACCTTATTAAAATCAACGCAATACAATATTCACTGCGCATATTATCTATATTCTGCACATTTGTTCCAAACACGCAATGCATACAAATACTGTAATGGCGTATTTCTACATTTGATATGGCGCCAAATAGCGCATTCAGTTTTCAGTCTAATGGCTCGTTCGTTAGTAATGTACGATGTAAAACCACAAATTAGGCGCGAAATTGGTGCGCGGTTGTCAGCCGAATTGACACTGCTAATCATCAAAAGCATGTCCATCCATGTCCATTTTGTGTTACATTTGTGCAGATTTTAGAAGAAATATATATTAGTGGTAGTTGTATTATCGATAGCCATTACTATCAGATTGTGTTTTTTGGAGCAATAAGCGTAGCAACCCAAAGTGTGGCCATATTATATATGTGAAATATTTTTAATAAAATCTGATACCAGTGTTAGTAATAACACACTCGATAAGAAGAAGAAGAAAGAAGATGGCTCTTTTGATTTTTATTTTTCTTATTTAAGAAAAATGCTCTTGTCGGTGGTATAACACCACTGAAATTTATGAAATGTAAAATACACAATTAAAAAAATGATGTTCTTATAATGTTAATAAAATGTTTTTTTTTTTTTCATTTATCTGTTGGCTGTATTGCAACATTATTATGAGCTGGAAAATAGAATAAATTATGCCTACCTAATGTAAGAACAAAAATAAGAATGCCTTGCGCTAGTTTTTCCTTAGTTCAAATATTGACAAACCACCGTTTCTAAGTTTATTGCTTTTATTGCTATAAATTATAAGGGATCAGAACCATTCCTTAAAATTATTTTTTTCTTAAATTTTAATAAGGTAAATTATGTTAAAATTATGCGAATATTTCAAAGAGGCCCTGCCTTCTCATTAGCAGTCGATATTAACTGCAAATCAATAGGCGTCTTCTAAAATTGCAAATTATCTCCTAGAATATGATAATAAGCTTCATCAATACATTATTTCTTGGGATTTGGATCAATATTTATAGAGTTACGTATCTTAATATTAAATTCAACATTGTCATGCCATCTATAAATGTCATCAATGTAATGTCAATGTCATGTCTATGTCATCTATGT
The DNA here is from genome assembly GCA_018467065.1 of Ephestia elutella. Lineage (NCBI taxonomy): Eukaryota > Metazoa > Arthropoda > Insecta > Lepidoptera > Pyralidae > Ephestia > Ephestia elutella. The sequence goes on along the minus strand of CM031571.1, from coordinate 16,565,972 downwards.
ATATATTTTCATGCCATCTTGAAGATATATCGTTAGAATTCTTACGTTATCCCGGATAATATAACTATATCTCGGTGATTTGAAGTATTATGATTGTTATTGTATGCATTTTTAGCCACGGGAATAATATTGGAATACAACATGAAATGCTATTTTTATTCTAAAAGATAGCTGCATCTGAGCATCGACAGTCATCCTTAGCTACTAAGCTGCCACTGAGTGATTTACTTGGTTTGAGCTATGTGATTGGCATGCTCATCATATTTTTTGTTTATGCAAAAAAGTTCAAATAAAACAAAATCACGGAAGAGGGAAGGGGAGGAGGTGCCCATAGGCATTTTACAAATGAAAGACAGTGTCCGCATTGGGAGGGGAGCGGGGGACGTATACTTAGCGTAGACAAGACTTCAAAAATGAACTCTAAAGCATTGACGTACGACTTATTTTATCTTATTTTAACAAACTGTATAGCCACCTATTAGCCAGCAGCAGAATTATTTTCGCGACCTGTTTTATCAGCTTTCGCAAACTGTTTTGAGTTCTGCTATTACTCACTAGATGGCTTTACTGACTGTGCGCAGAGATTCCGGACAAACCAAGTGGCGGGAAGATTCTGTACCGAAACTTTGCCGGGAAAAAACCCACCGGTAAAAATAAGTACCGGGAAAAAATCTCCACGCGGCACCACGTTTGTCCGACTAGACCCTAACTAACTTAAACTATACGCAGACTGCTACCACCATAGTTTATAACGGGAACTACAGAACCCTATATATTAAACCTAACTTAATAACTACAACTACCTACAAACTCAAGGTTGCACTTACCAAACTGAATCTTCTTGCTCTTCGGATCCAATCTTGAATGTCTTCGGAAAGGGGGGATCCCTAATCACCCTACCTAACCCATGAGATCTCAATTCCCCAGAATAAATACGTAGGTTTCTTCCCGAAGGTTCACTCGGGAACAGGTAGATGTGAACAGCCAGCCACGTTTCACATCTCACAAGAAAAAGTCACAATAACAGGTTTTTTCACAAACACAAACGTAATAGTTATTTAACAAAAAGGAAATTCACAATTATAACTCAAACTAATTAACACTCAACGTGGTTTAAGACAAAATGACGCGGGACCTCTCCGCGTATCAAAAAACAAACCGATATAGCACTGGACAATGGCGGTCGACCGCGACGCCATTCCCGAGCAGTCTGAGAACCCCGCGGCCGTCTAGCGGCAGCAATGCGAAACGCCCGCGTTTCGTTCCAAGCAATTATATTACAAACACTGACAGGCGCGGATTCAGCGCTGCGGGCATGATGGGCTGGGATGGGCATGCCCACAAACTGGACCGGATGACTTTGAAAATTATTTTCACAAACATTTCAAATCATAATGTTTTGTCACTTTTATAACCGTCCAATCTTAAAATTACAATAATATAATGAAAGGAACGTTTTCTGCGTACTTGTCTCAATGGCACAGAAAAGATAACCCGGGCTAGCTTTCCTAGATAAACATAAGATTGGGGCATTCGATTTTTTTTTTACGTTTTTTGCGCAAAAGAAACATAGTTTTTATTTCTAGTAATTTTTGGTTGTTGTGCCCTACCTGTGACCAATATTTTTTTGTGGCTGGATCCGCACCGCACCTTCATTTTAAATGTTGCCAGATATTGAAAATTTACCATTGTTTAATGAACTCTATACATTACTTATAATTTAAAAAACATTTACAGCTTGTTACTGAAAACACAATTGTTACTTAAACCACGAATTTTAATCTTAAAATAAAATGAAAAATCGAAATTACAGATCATAAGACAATTATTTAATTAGTTTTAATGAATTTTATAATTTACTAGCTGCATCCCTGGGTTTCGCTCCCGTCAGAATTTCGCGATAAAAGTACCCTATGTGCTATTTCCAGTATTTTTCTACCCGTATACCAAATTTCATCGAAATCCGTCCAGTAGATTTTACGTGATTGAGTAACAAACATCCTCACAAACTCACAGATTCACAAACTCACAAAGTCACAAATTCACATCCATACTTTCGAATTTATAATATTACGAATTTATAATATTAGTAGGATTTATTTCTTCACTCTCGTATTTTTATCTTCTTCTTAGCGTGGCGACACGGCAAAAATCTTTTATTTCAGTTGCAATGTATATGCGCGTATGTTTGTTTTAATGCCCGCGTTTAATTCTTGGAATATTGCATCAAATTTTTCAGATATCTTGAGCTGATATCTGAGTTTAATTTACAAAATTTATAAGGAAGTCGGTTAAAAAACATAGATTGAAAATAATAATTAATGTGTACTTGGATTTTGAAAATTGTACACCTAAAGGCAAATATTTATGAAACTTCGTCATTTTAGAAGTGAGACAAGAAGTTTTAGATAGCACTGGAAGGGAAATGAAGCGGTGGTGGCCGAGTGGTAGGGCGCCCGGGTTCAAATCCTGCCCGTGCCGAGTTTGTATACCAATCTGACTCATGTACCTATGTTAGTTTCCATCGACCACTACTTTCTTCCGGTGTAGGAAAACATTGTGAGGAAACCTGCACTCTAGTTGATGATTATCAGCTTGTGTGTGGAGATGGCAAGAGCAAATGGAGAAGGCAATGGCAAACCACTCTATTAAAATTGCCAAGATAGTCGTTGTATGTGTTTCATTCCATATATTGGCCACGACCCTCAGTCACGAGGAAATAAGACTAAAGAGAGGAAGGCAAATTCACGCGAGCGTAGCCGCGGGCAAAAGCTAGTCACTGCTAAAAAAAATACGCGTAGTTCTTGATTGGATAATTTGTATTTTATTTTGCAGGATAGATTTAATTAATATCGTGTAATCAGGTAGTGTGTGGAAAATGAAAGCGGGACCTAAGAAAACGCGGCAAATTAAAAAAATCTTCATATGATAATACTGATTATAGTAGGAGATTTTTTTTTTGATATTTGCGTTTTTTATTTTATTTACGACAACTAATTTAAAAATAATTGTGTTTACGAACTTATTTCTATTCAAAGGAATAGGCCAAGTCTTTAGTAGTAAAAAATGAAACAAACAAAGAGCGGGACGGTACTATAATGTACTAATGTAATATAAGGTATGTATGTATATGTGCATGGGTGTATGTAATTTTAAATGCACATAAATTGTGGTGACCTATCATTACATACTCGTTTTATTTCTTTTTAAAGACCCCGTTTGGTATGTCGGAGCCTTGACTATCATAGATTGAGTAAAAAACGGAGTGTGTAGATTTATATTTATTGGTAATAAATTCATATTTAAAAATGAAGGTACCCAAATAATTTGATAACATCAAATAACACAAAACTTTGTGAAATGGAACAAACAAATCCAAAGAGTTAAGTAATATTACAAGGAGGGCACTTCATACAAACGGGGCGTTTTATATACCTAGGTACTACTACTACAAATGAAACTGTACATCCGAGGGAAAGCTGAAAATAAATAATAGGTTATCTATGTTTGTTTTATTTATATGTAAATAGGCACAACCTCGAGAAATCTCACCATTTCTTCAATGGAATCGTCATGCTGTGCTGATATACTTTATGAAAACTAATTTTAAATTTTCCCTAATTAATGGTAAATGTTTCACCATCTGGCAACATTATATTACAAAAGCAAGCTAAAAAGTTCTGCTTTTCAACGATAGATGGCGTAATTAATGAACTACACATTTGGAAAATTACGTAAAAATACTTACGAGTGAAAAGATATACTTTTATCGCGTGATTCCTTCTTCTGCGTGTTACTTTTACACCCCACAATACAGCACTTCATTGTTAATAAGCACAATCTCTGAAATTTCGCGTAACTTCGACACTTATTCGGCACGTGTAATACGTGTTGACACTGTGAAGTGAACTCCGCGAATGCGACAATAGTGACGTCTGGTGGCCGATAGTTAGAAGCCTCAAGTTTGTCGACTGGGGACAGGTCTACTAGCTTATGAACAGCTCTTCTTCATAAATGCTCTGTGAACAAAATACTTTTGAACAGAAGTGTCTATTTGCGAAGATAACATTATTGTATCAAGTCGCTTATTTGTAAATAAAAGGTCAAAGGTTGGGTTTTATTGAGCAAAAGGATCAAATAAATTTATTTATACCGAATCTCTATACATTCGGTTATTTAGACATTATAAGTGATTTATAAAAAAAACTAATAATAATACTGATCATAAATTAGTGAATATTTTTTTAATCTACGTACAGCGTCTGCCTGTCTATATGATAGTACGCGCATCTCGCAATACCTACTGCATTAAATTTGATGCGGTTTGTATACCTGAGAAGTCAAAAAAATAAGTAGTGACGAGTGAGATACCAAGCGACAGAACGAGATGTAAAGAGTTAACATACTGTACCATAAGAGCAGGATTAATAATACCTGATATACAAACAGTAAATTTTACGCGAACGAAGTCGCAGGAAGAAGCTAGTATCAATAAATTCTTAGATACCATAAGTGGTCGGTCAACCTTGCCTTGCCATCGGCCTCAGTATCGATAACACTAATGTGTACCGTGACCTTGAACTCGAGTGGGAAGGGCATGATATGTTGAGGGTGCTTACACGACTGCGAAATGGTTTCCGAACCTATATGACATTGTCCGAATCGATATGACATTGTAACCTTAAAAAACTGAGTCTATCTTCTTGAAAGGCCGACAAAAATCTTGTAAGATACCCCTGGTGTTGCAGTTATCCATGGGCAGTGGTGATCGCTTGCCATCAGGTGAGCTTGCTCATTTGCCGCCCTATGTTATTAAATCTGTTACTAGGTGCGCCGAAGTTTCGAGATAAAACGTACCCTATGAACTTTTCCTGGTATTTTTCTACGCATGTACCAAATTTCATAGAAATCCGTCCAGAATATATGTAACTATTTGCGCTCTAAGCAGGGCTTGTTACTGATTCGTACCGGTACTAAATCTATATATATATAACTCGTCACCTTTAAGTTATATTTATATATATATATATAGAGTGTTGAATATAATAAATTCTATAATAGGCAAATATACGTGTTTACCATGTCATTACGATATAATAAATATGTTATAAAGCACCGCCAGGGGCGCTGGTTGTTGTTATCAGGACTTTGTGTAGCAACCGTTATATTTAATATTTTATTTTAAAATATCTTGTTTGTGAGCTCGTATCATGTTTATTTATTGATATCTCCGTTTAAAAGTTAATTGGAACCAATTAACTAGTTAGTACCGGTACGGTGACTGACTGACGGACTGACTGACTGACAGAGTGATCTATCAACGCACAGCCCAAACCACACTGGACGGATCGGGCTGAAATTTGGCATGCAGGTAGATGTTATGACGAAGGCATCCGCTAAGAAAGGATTAACGCGAGCGAAGCCGCGGGCGCCAGCTAGTTCTCATATAAAGTACTGGTACTTTTCGGTAATTTACATGGAAAATTTGGTACCAGTAAAAAGCTCTGGCTCTAAGGCTTCGCTCCCGTGGGAGTTTGGGAATAAAAGCACTCTATGTGCTATTCCCAGTATTTTTCTACTTTTTTCTAATATCTGCACAAAAAACGGCATAAAAAATGATGCGTGGATTTCCAGTGGATCAGACTGGAATTTAAAAAATATAATAGTTGGCAGGATCCATTTGGGGGATCAGATGGGAATAACTCAAACTAGAAGTACACATGTCATGAAATCAATAATTTACGTAAGCTTCTCAGGGCTCCGCACCTGTGGATTATTTCCGGGTAATAAGTAATATATGAAGGTTACGGTAACCTTTACACTGCCCATCAATAAAATTGCCTCAAATTATGTTTAGTAGTTCTACGAGAAAAGAAATATACCTGTATATATTTGCCTACTCACAAGAAAATGATCTTTTTCAGATTGACCTGGGTCTTGGATGTTGTTTATCTTTTTATGTATTTGCTGTTAAATATAGTATCGTTTAGTTAGTTATCTTATAACACAAGTCTCGAACATACTTTGGGGCTAGTTCAGTCTGTGTGATTTGTCCGTATATATTTATTATATTGAAGTATTTATGAGACCATACGTAGTTGATCATGCATGTGGTCAAATACGAATTTAAAAGAATACCTTTTGAATTACCAACTTGTCTTCCGAGTGAGGTAATTAAGGGGAGTAGGTACCGGTTTTTTTTTTAACAAATCGAAACAATATTTTCGGATTTAAATATGAGAAATATTACTAATAGAAGGAAAATGGTGCCTATGTCCTTATAAATTAACATGAGAAAAGGATTCCTTTGCCGTCTAAAATATGTTTCGTATATATCACCTAATCTGCTTCAAAAGATATACTAGAATACAATAATGCTACATTCTAGACATAAACACTAGAAAAGATCTTTCCTTTTAGCAAATAGAAAAACATCTTTTGTATAGCATTTTTCGTGTAATCTGCTTTGAATCCCAATTAAGGAAATAAGTACCCAGTTATTATCCCTCTGTGAGACGGGTAATCCTCATGTCTGTAGAACGCTTCTCATTATATGGTGCTTATTTGTTGATCGAAATAGACTGCGATACCTAAAATAAATAAAATTATTTATAAACTAACTTTTGCTCTCGGCTTCACCCACGTGCAGTTTACACCCATTCACCCCTTTAGGCGTCGAATTCACAAAATTTATTAAACCTCTCTTATTTATTGGAATGTATATATCGTCCCCTTACTGCATAAACCAACTAACTGCATAAATCATAGTTTCGAGAAATCAGCGTTTAAAGGTTTGCACTGTCAAATTCCTATTAAAGATATAACCTATCAGGAATATGTTTGTATTTTTTGTTGCTTATTTCATTAGCTGTGGGCTAATAAGGGCTAAAGAAACGAAATAACCGAAGTACTGGTTAAAATTAAGGAATAACATTGAAAAATCGTGCAGATAAATGGTTTTAACTGTAGAGACTTTTTTATTTAACGACTTAAGTGCACATAAATTTACTTGATGAGTTAAGTAAATATATAGAATAAATTGAAAATACTCCAAAACTCGGCTAAATGTAATAAAATAAAATAAATTTGTTGCTAAAATGAAACAAAAACACAAAGTACGCCGTCATTATCAGTGTAATGCCATTTAATACTAATAGACAATGTATCAAAATGTTATTCCAAACACAGAAACATTATAGAAAATAGCCAACAATTCGTTATTGGTTCAAAATCAATTGAAATTATATCAAAAATACATACAAATACGAAAATATAACAAATAGCTAAATAGCTAACAATTTTTGATAAACTATGTACCTTCAAAGCTTTGACAAGTTTTTTTTTATAAAAGATGGGTCTGCTCTTGGCCACAATTTTTCCCGAGGACAGAGATGGGGTCTACAGTGTAACGAGTTTACCCAGAAGCAGCCTATTCACTCTGGTTTTAAAGAGTGTTAGGTTGTGTGCTCAGGAACACAGACGCAGGCAGGCCATTCCTTCACTGTGCGCATTAAAAATGTTGACGAAAAGTGCTTCTTGCGTACGTGGGGAATATCAACCAAGAAGGGATGACCACAGTGCTTCTGGATGTCCGATTACTATATACTCCCCGAAGTTCAACTGAAAACCGATAGACAGGCAACTTTTTGACAAAGAGCTAGGTTGTGAAATTTAGCGTTCGTCAATTTTTCATCGCTGATTATTCTCTTGGTTATGCTTTAATCGAATCCAATGTGGCTAGTTGGTACTTCACCGAGCCTAGCTTTATAAAAAGTATAAGAAGCTGTCCACGTGAAGTAGCGCTTAACCCTGTTAAGAATGGCCAATTTTTTGGCAGCTGATTGGTCTTTAGATTCGACGGTAGTGCCGAAGTTGAGGTTTTTGGTCAGCTCCATGGCAAGGAGTTCAAGCTTGTCGGTTATGGGAACCAATGTACCCCGAAAGTAGGTGCCAGGATAAAAGGGCTCCTTTTTGCGGCGAATAGACATGCCTGTGTCTTGGAAGCATTAAAACTGACCAGATTATTCTCTTCGATACGTAGTCTAATGTTTGGTCAGTTCGCTCAACCATGGTCTTTCCCTCTAGTTTTAATTGATCTCCGTCACTACTTGCACTGCAAAAATACAGTCACCGCACACACCTGACCCCCCTGAGATAGGATTCAGTGCGGAAGGGCGTCAGTTTTATCTGCCCCTGACTGTACCTTTCCACAACAAGTACCTACTGTCATTTGCATATCGGTCACAAAAAGGACAGACCCCTGAGGAACACCGATGACCACTTTTTTCGGTCACTTAGGAACCATAATGATGATCACTAAGATCATTGTCTTCTAGGTATGCGAGCAACTTTTTATTGAAAAGGTAATCAAGATAACTTTTTATTGAGAAGATAATCAAATAAAAATCAAGATTAATTAAAGCTCTGCGGACCTCTTTATTACGGATTGTCATCTCGGGTATTTAAGAATCACAACGAGGTAAGGTTGCTTAGAGCCATAGTCGAGACGCGAATTGAGTTGCAAATAAATTTGCTTTCTTAGTTGAGCCAGTGAACCATCTGGCTTATGCATGGCAGTGAGTGACGGCAGAAGTTAGACTCAACCGATTTCAATAGGAACCAGAACTGCTTGCAGCTGCCCGGTGGTCAGGCAAAATGTAAAGAAAACTTAGGTGGGTCCGTGCACATTTTGCGTCAGACTCTATCAAAAGTATTCACTATAACAACAAATTTAAACCAGACGAAACGCACAGTGCCGGCCGTTCAAAACTCGACTAAACGGGGGACCGCGCCGCGAAACGCCTCCGCGCGAAGAAATAACGTGCGCTTACACGGTTTTTGCTGACGGGCTAAATGTTATCCAAGTTTCAAATCCTAGAAACAAAGCCAACAAAAGTTACATTATTTTGTTTTGGTTGTACAAATTTCTCTTTAGTGTAAGAAGTTGTGAAGCAGTAAAACAGATTAAACAATGATTGCATATTTTTGAAGTATTAAAAATTAATAATTTTATCACATAGGCGATTGGAAAAAACTGGTAATAGCTGTGAAGTCTCTTTTTGCAGTTGCCAAATTGGGATTTTGCTTCAAAGTTTAAAAAGCCAAAACCATTAAAAAAAGTATAACTGATTTTCTCTGTGAATATTGTACAAAAATTTTCTATAACCGATATATATTGGTATTTTCCTGTCCATTATTTCCAAAATGACACGGTAAGTTACCTTAGCTAAAAGCTAAATCGGGAACGAAGCGTAATATCGAAAAACGGGTTTTACCAGTATGTAGATCTTGAAGAGGAGATTCCGAAGGTATCCTTAACTCATTTTTGATAAAAAGTGACTTTAGTTGGTTTATGCAGTAAGGGGACGATATGTTACCGGCTAAACCCGATTTCTGGACAAACAAGTTTGGCCTAGGCTTAACTAGTTCTTCCTATACGCGATAGGAGTAACTAGTATAGCCTAGACCACCAAAGTAGTTTGGCCTAATATAAATATGTACACTCCAGGATAAACTGGTATGACCTAGGCAAAACATTATAGAATATCTAGAAAGCCAAAATAAAAATAAATTTGATAGAATGCAGATTCAGATATAATTAACTAGCCCATTACCTATGAGAGGAGTACTCCCTAGTTTAAAGTTCATTCCCTAGATCAACTTTCAAAATGTAAAGTAAAAAAAAAGTAAAAAGTATTTTATTTGCCTGAAATATTTTTTTACAGTAATGTAGGTATTTTAAGTACATATATTTATGTTTATGTGTACCTATATATCTATAAAAATCTGCGCGAGAAGAAAGGCAGCTGACACACTCTATATTTTTTCTTCACTCCAGACCATCATGGAAGCCTTTCATAAAAAGAGACCCTAATAATATTACAGTCCTTATTCACTCGTGTGGAAATGTGGGTATTTTTTCGCGCCCATTATATAAAGCTCTGTACTACTAATTTGCATACAAGTGACATTCAGTAGACACTCGCACACTCGGCCTTGTTAAAGTGTCAACCTGTCGGGAGTAGGGTTGCTAATAAAAACTGTTTTCGGAATAAAAAAAATCAAATAAACTTTTTGCACGGATTGGCCAACAAGTGTAGTATTTTCAGGGTGAATATTAGTTAACGTCTTCATTAAATTTATCATTGTCATACTTCGACCACATCAACTGGCCTAAAAGATGGCTGATTTGGGCTCGTTGGCTGATGTGCGGCTATGTAGACTGATAAAATATACACACAGAAATATTTTTTTAAATCAGATCAGTTCTACAGATTGTCGCGTCATAAAAATCCAACAATCAAATTCTACAGCTTTACCTATTATATTTGGACAGATATAAAAAGATAAATGTACCTAATTTTGAGCCAAAAATAAGTTTTAGGGGAGTATCTACATGGCGTAAATTTGCAGTGACAACCCTACTATTTATCCTCGACAATTACATTGCGACAAGGATCTCTCTGCACATGAGTGAGGGCGCCACCTACGTTTAAATAAGAAATTTTAATAGTTTAGACATTAGTTCCGTTTTCTAGCACGTGCAAAAAGATCCTTGTCGCACTATATATTCTAATGCTTTTCATTTGAAGTTTTCGGCTAGGGCTACCGACAAACTTTTGCTGAAACCTTTTCGAGAGCGGTGTAAAAGGAAAAACAATGTTTATTATCAAGTTTTATAATTATGGTTTCCTTTATTCTTAAAAGAATGTACGTCCATTTTAATATAATGCAGTTCAACGTCGTTTGTTTGTAAACTCTTTATTGCACATACACACAAGAAAAATACAAAAGATAGTGAAACAAAAAAAAAGGCGTACAATTGTCGTTGTTACAATTATATACAACTAGCTTACGCCCGCGGCTTCGCCCGCGTGAATTTCCCACGGGAACAGTGCTTTTTCCCGGGATGAAAGGTACCTTATGTTCTTCTCCGTACTTCCAGCTATGTGTATGCGAAACTTCAGGAAGATTGGTTCAGAAGAAAAAGCGTGAAGAGGTAACAAACAAACAAACTCACTTTCGCATTTATTATATTTGTTAGGATAGGATTATATAATTTAAGTTTTGTTTTATCGTCCAAAATTAAAATCGTATTCTTTATTCTTTTTAATTTGCTCCCCTATGGATTTTAACTCCACCTTACTCCACCATGTTCATACCTGGGTATATTTTTCATAAATTTTGGCAAGGGTTGTACCGACAGCAGCCGCAATCTTGTGCAATCCGTGACAAAAAAAAATCCAGAAAAATAAAAATTAATAAAAGCGTTTAATGCCAATAAAATTAAATCTAAATATATTGGAATTAATAAAATTAATACCAATTAAAAATCTTTACATCGTTTTTTTAATGTTTAGTTTATATGCCCCGCTGTTGAACAAAAGCCTTCCCTTTATATTTCAAATAGATCTATCGCTTGCCAGCTGTTACCCCATCACCCCATGAACCAGTTTTATCAGTTTCCCATCTTTTCAGTTTCCAAAGTAAATAAGATTTTAGTAATAATAATAATAATAATTCTTTATTTCTCCCACAAAAAATACAGTTTAAGTTAGAATAAAACAAAAAATCTTTACACAAACTAAGTGGGAGACTGGTGCCTAAGCTAGGCAAAGCCTGTGTTTCAGGTCACCAGGTCTCCACCCCAAGAAAAATACAACAACGGTTAACATTTGAGATAAAATAATCTATAAGTCTCATATATGTACCTTAACAATTGATTAAAAAAAAAAAGAAGTAATTAAAATATTCATACTTAACAAAAATTGAAGCTATAAGTTGAAGGTATATACAGACGAAATAAGGTTTTCAGTGTCCTCATAACTCAATCCTAAGAGCCAACTCTTCACTACTTTCTTACATACACCTTTGGCCATACTATAAATATGTAACTGCCTATTCACTCTATTGTACAATAAACTACCTATAAAACAAAAGAAACGTTGAGCAAAAACTGTGGAATAAATAGTACTATTTCTACAGACTAAATCTTTACGTCTCTTACGATTAATAATGTCAGGACTATAAACCAGTAACGAATGCTTTTTTATAATAATGGAAAGAACAAAAAGTTGTCGCACGGTTAGCACTTTGGCCTTACGATATAAATCAATAGTTGGAAACCTAAATGGCAAGGAAAACATAACCTTTAATACTGCTCTCTGTGCTCTTTCCAGTTTAAGCAGGGAAGTTTTAGATGCTCCACCATATACACCTATGCAATACTGTACAAGCGATTGACACAAGGCAAAATAGACAGATAAAAGTAATTTATGACATGCAACAGCTCTCAAATTCCTAAAAATATAAATAAGTTTTCTTAGTCTGTCTGTCAGTTTGTCTATATGTTGTTCAAAATTTAATTTATAGTCAATTATAACACCCAGATATTTGACGAAATTAACCCTCTCCAAAACGGGGCAAGAGCAGTCAGCATCTTGAAACTCACAAGAATGTGCTTTAATCGAGAAGGGAAATAAAGTTAGAAGTGGATTGTTTCGTATTGAAAAAGAAATGAATTTTGTTTTGTCTGGGTTCAGGCTAAGGACATTATGCTGTAGCCACATAGTGACAATATTAAAACCCTTCTGAGCAGTATCAATGACCTCTCTCCAAGAATCGCCACTAAATAAAAGAGCGGTATCATCGGCAAATGTGACAATCTTTCCTCCTATCAAATTTACATTGCACAGATCGTTGATGTATACGAGAAAAAGGACAGGGCCAAGGATACTACCCTGAGGGACACCGTATTCAACACACTTGTCCTCACTGACGCAATCACCCAGCTTGACACATTGCGTTCGATCAGATAAATAGTCCCGAAAAAGCTGTAACTGATTTCCGCGGATGCCAATGCGTTCTAGCTTAGCCAGCAAGATTGGGATAGATATTGTATCAAAAGCTTTGGCCAAGTCCAAAAAGATGCCAACTACTTTTCTCCCAGCATCCAAGTTCTCGACTATATAATTTGTAAGGACATGTACAGCATCAGAAGTCGATTTCTGGGAACGAAAGCCAAACTGTGATTCTGATAGAATATTATATTTATCTTAATATTTTATTAGTCTCAAACTGATTAGACGTTCGAGAATCTTGGATAATCCTGGGAGGATAGATATAGGACGATAATTGCTCACCTGATTCCTATCTCCGCTCTTGTAAATTGGATGGATGATAGACTTTTTTAATGCTTTCGGAAAAATACCATTTGACAGTGATAAATTACAAATATGGGTTATAGGACCTACTAAAAGTTGTGAATGAGTTTTAATAACAATATTCGATATTCCATCCCATCCAACGGAGCAATTAGACTTAAGAGAAGAGATCAAGGAAAGCACCTCAGCTTCATCCGTAGGTAAGAGAACAAATGAATGAGGTGAAACACATTTCCGAGACATTTCGGGTGGTTTGAAATTTTCCTTGCGAATCTTTTCTGCCAGTGATTTTCCCACATTTGCGAAATAGTTGTTTACATCATTCGCAGATTGTGATAAGTGAACTGAAGAGTTTTTAGCTTTATTTCTGTTTGTGATTTTATTGATAGCTTGCCAGAGTTGTCTACTATTATTACCTGCATTATTTAGTTCCTTAGCATCATGTTCTTTTTTAACTTTTCTAAGTAGGTCATTACAAAAATTCCTATATCTAACATATATAACTTTTAAACCTGGATCATTCGGTGATTGCTGAGAATTTTTGTGTAGTCTGTCGCGATGCCGTACACAGCGCAATAAACCGGGAGTAATCCATGATTTTAAGATTTTTTTGCGATTCGATGGTGTGTATTTAAAGGTGTGTGCTTCAATAATTTTTGATAAATTACTAACTAGGTAATCAGTCGCAGAATTGGCATCATCTAATGAGAAAATTTCCGAGAAGTCAAATTCTTTCAGGGCCGTTGTAATACCGGCATAATCAACCTTTGTTAATTGAATAGGATTTTTGATATGCGATTGCTTTAAGGATAAATGAAGAAGAACAGTTTTATGGTCTGTCAACGAAGTGTGAGCCACGAAAGTTGAGGCTGGGAGTTTAGATTTAATTAAAAAATGGTCTAAACAATTATTTAATCTAGTTGGGAAAGTATGGCTTGGGAAAAGGCCATGAGAGGCTGTCAGTGATAGATAATTATACTTATCGGATGAAGAATTATTTTCTCCAATGTTAATGTTAAAATCACCAGCAAGGATAATATTATTACAAGATTTTAGTTGTTGTAGAATTGTGTCTAATGATGACAAGAAGTTTGTGATATTAGAGTATGATGGCGAGCGATACACTGCTACTAAGGCCGTAGTATTATTTATTTTAAGAATTAAACAATTCGCATCATTTATCTGCGGTTCTGTTACAGTATATTTCAGGTCCTCCCTAACATATAAAACTACACCATCGTTTTGTATTGGGTTATTTTTTGTGGCATAAGATTGATATCCTGGTAGTACTGGAATATTACGGGTTTCAGAAAGTCGACACTCAGAAAAAAACGAGTACATCCCAATCAGTTTTAGTACGAGCAAGAATAGTCAAAAATCCCGAAAAGTTACCGGTAATACTCCGTATATTTTGCTGAATAACTTTAAGTCCATTAAAACTTACCTTAGGACAATCCTCAAGCATTCCAGTGGCACAGTCAGACACAGAAACACTGTCAATACCCTCCATGTTATCTTGTAAATTATCGAATTTGAATACGTAATAAAAACGGGGCACAAATAATTTTCACAAACAGAAATAAACCATAGTCACTAGCAGAACAGCAGGAATACCATGGCCGCAAACACTTTAGCAGATTATACAAGGCAATTTTTTTTAGTTTTATGCACAACTTTACTACTATCAAAGTAAACACAGGCGTTAAATAGTACATACACACACAGATTGTAAATAAACAATAACGAGTAGGGTTCAATGTAAAATCACAAGTTATTATTATAACTAAGTATATATATAGATAGCTATGACATTGGTAATTTGATACGAATAACTTCCAAATGGCTATAGAATTATTTTTATAAATATTAGTAGGTAGACGAACAAAATAGTTAAGCATTTGTGTGACATGAGTTAGGCTTGAGGTACACTGAGCACAAAGTAGCATAAAATAACCTAGTGTAAAAGTAACAATACTTATTATTAAATCTAAGTTCAGTCATGCCATATTCTTCAGAGCCAGCAAGTCAGCCTGAGATTTAATCTCGAAGCGTGGAGTGCCATCAGCATGCCGCAAGTAGATGCGGCCCCTACTTGTCCAGCAGAATCGATATGCCAAGGTTTGCTGCAAGCTGTATCACGAGCCTGTCCAAACAGCTTTCTGTCTTTAGTGGTCAAACTTTCTGTTATATATATCGGGACACTAGGACCCGCCAGCCCCACAGAAGATGAGGAAAGCTTACTATGAGGATTGACTTTGTTGTATTCCTTCACTCCGTTAAGAATTTTGATCTTCGTCAGAACTGAGGTCAGTTCGGTCACGACAACTGAGGATCCTGTTTTGTTCCTTATTCTATAAATGTCCCTTATATCGGATGTTGCAAGTTTTTTTCATTAGGTCACTAAGGTCTTGCTGTGTCTCCGGCCTATTTTGTTGCGAAGCGGCCGCAGCGACGGGTAAATTACGGACCTCAATGACTGAGAACTTCTGCCTTTTCTGCATATCTTCTGTGCGCAGAGAATCCGGGACAAACGAAGTGGCGGGAAGATTCTGTACCGGAAAAGACCGGGTCTTAAAAACAGACCGGATCTTAAAATGGCGGTAAATCGAAATAACGGTAAGAACTTGACACGGCACTACGTCTGTCCGACTAGAACCTAACTTAAACTATACGCAGACTGCTACCACCGTAACTTATGTAGGGAGCTACGGGGCCCTATATACTAACCTAACTTAATAACTACAATTACAAACCACTTACCAAACTGAATCTTCTTAATCTTCGGATCCAACTTCGAGTGTCTTTGGAAGGGGGGGGGGGTCCCTAATCACCCTACCTAACCCATGAGATCTCAATTCCCCAGAATAAATACGTAGGTTTCTTCCCGAAGGTTCACTCGGGAACAGGTATATGTGACCAGCCAGCCACGTTTCACATCTCACAAGAAAAAGTCACAATAACAGGTTTTTTCACAAACACAAACGTAATAGTTATTTAACAAAAGGGAAATTCACAATTATAACTCAAACTAACCAACAATCAACGTGGTTTTAGACAAAAAGGACGCAGGACCTCTCCGCGTATTAAAACAAACCGATATATCACTGGACAATGGCGGTCGACCGCGAAGCCATTCCCGAGCAGTGTGTGAGAACCCCGGCCGTCTGGCGGCAGCAATGCGAAACACCCGCGTTTCGTTCCAAGCAATTATATTACAAACATCCCCCCGTCCCGGTCTGAGAAGCAGACCGCTAGCTTACTCTACGGGAAGGCGGGCGAGAGAGGTCACACCTCTCCTTAAAATCGAACCGTCGACCAACACCTCAGCCACACGCGGAGTGCCATCTCCGCCAAGAATCAAACGTAATATGCGAGCTCGTCGCCAAAGCAATGAGGGCAAATTTGCCTCTTTTAACAACACTAAATCACCCTCCCTGGGAGGCTCAGTCCTGTCTGTCCACTTCACTCTTTGCTGCAGCAAATGCAAATATTCAAGCGACCAGCGACGCCAAAAGTCCTGGCTCATTTGCTGCAACATTTGAAAACGCGACAACCGATATACGCGTTCGTCCTTCCACGGGTATTCGGGCAGGGCATTCAAAGGCCCTCCCACCAAAAAATGACCAGGGGTGAGAGCTTCCAAGTCATTTGGATCTGGAGATAGCGGACAGAGAAGACGAGAGTTGAGGACCGCCTCAACTTTACAAAACACTGTGGCCAGCTCTTCAAAAGTTAGAGCCGTTTCTCCGATAATGCGGCGGAGGTGGGTCTTTGCGGATTTCACAGCCGCTTCAAAAATCCCTCCCCAATGGGGGCAACTTGGGGGACTAAACTTCCAGGTTATTCCCCTTTGGGCAGCAATTTGACTTAAACTAGTACAATTTTTATCAATAAACACAGAAACATCCTTAAGATAATTTACAGTTCCCTTATAGTTTGTGCCATTATCAGACCTAATAAGGGAAGGTAGACCTCGACGCGAAACAAAGCGATCCAACGCGGCGACGAAGGCCTCCGTAGTCAGAGCCGATACCACCTCCAAATGGACAGCCTTGGTGGCCAAACAAACAAATACACACAAATAGCCCTTCACAATACGGGCATTACGAAAGGGAGAAGCCTTGATCGAAAAGGGGCCGGCAAAATCGGTTCCAACGCCGTCAAACGGCCTCGACGGTCGGATTCGATCAGCGGGCAAATCACCCATCTGTGGTTGCATCGTGGATGCCTTCAACCTATAACATGCAATACATCGAAACAGAACGCTACGGATTGCTCTTCGGGCAGACAAAATCCAAAATTCTCGTTGCAAAATAGCCAACAAAGCATTGCACCCAGCATGGGCGTTACGAATGTGTCGATCAGACACCAAAAGCTGCACCAAGGGTCCGCCCTTGGGCAACAACAGAGGATGGCGAGTCTCATATGGAAGATCCGCCTTCCGGAGCCTGCCTCCAACCCGAAGAAGCCCATCCTAGTCGATGTACGGGTTCAAACGAGCGACCGCGCCCTTCAACTTAGCGCGTCCGTCGCGCAAAGTATGAAGCTCTGACTCAAACCGTCCGGCCTGCACGACACGGACCCAATGCAACAATGCGCTCCGGCGCTCTTCTGCACCTGCAATCGGCTCCAACCGCTTTGCCTGTGGGTTTCTACAATTATGTATGAAACGCTTAATCCAACTGGTAATACCCAGAAGCTTATCCAAACTGCTATACCGAGCAAGTAGCCAATCCGGCTCCGACGTCGTCTCAGCGACTACAGCATGTACACGAAGCCCAGTCAAACTCAAAGAAGTAACATCTGTCTGACAGACATGCCAAGATGTTTCTGATCCCATCAGCCACTCTGGACCCCACCAGAGCGGGTGTGACACCAATTCTGGTGCCGTACAACCTCGGGAAGCACAGTCCGCTGGGTTAAGCTCTCCCGGCACATGTCTCCATGTTATATCAATTCCAATTGTTTGAATTTGGGAAACCCTGTTTCCAACAAAAACCTCCAAGGTATGTGGGGCCGCGCGCAACCATGCAAGCGCGACCTGGCTATCCGACCAGGCGAAGATGTCTCGTATCTCGACCGTGGCCGCCAGCTCACTGGCAACGTGATGCAACAATTTAGAGAGAAGGTGAGCTCCACTCAACTCAAGCTTGGGAATAGTCAGCCTAGTCCTGATGGGGGCGACCTTGCTCTTCCCTAACAAAAGCGAGACATTGACCCGGCCATCGGCGTCAACTGTCCGCATATAGACTGACGCGGCGTAGCCTCGCTCCGACGCGTCACAAAAGCCATGCAGGCTGGCTCGATATTTCCCGGGGGCAATATTCGACGAGGCAAGGCAATCCGATTGACTTCCTTAATCGATGAAAACAACTCGAGCCAATCATCCAATGGAGAGCCAAACAGCGGCTCGTCCCACGAGACGCCCAAAGTCCAAAGTCTCTGAAGAAGACACTTCGCAGAGAATATCACTGGACTGATCCAACCGCTTGGATCAAACATACGAGCTATTACGGACAACACCGTTCTCTTAGTCCAGACTTTTGGTATTTCCAAGTCCACTTGGAATGTGAAAATATCGGTTAGCGGCTGGTACTGCATGCCCAGCACCGCTATCCTGTTGGGATCATCCACATCCTCAAACAGGTGAGGGTTCTGTTGGTGATCCTCCGGGATCCCTTCTAGAACTCTAGGCTCATTGGACAACCACTTACGTAGCTCGTAGCCACCTGTCTTCAATATTTCGATCAATTCATCCCGCAGTAGGAGGGCCTCCTCAATACTTTGGGCTCCGGTGCACACGTCATCAACATACAAGTCACGTGACAGCACGGAAGCCCCACGGGGAAAAGCGGATCCGTTCCCGCTCTGCCAATTCAAGCAATGATCTGATGGCGATATAGGGACTAGATTTCAAACCATACGTGTTTGTGTTGAGTTCATACACCGTCACAGGATCCTCAGGGCGCTCACGCCAGAGTATCAACTGGAATCGCCTGTCCTCAGGATGTATGACTGTCTGGCGGAACATCATCCGGATGTCCGCACCAAAAACCACTTGATGTCTTCTAAAGTTCAAGATGATGTCAATTATGTCCCTATGCAATTTGGGACCCGAATGCAAACACAGATTCAACGAAACCCCGTTCGAAGTGGGTGCGGACCCATCGAAGACGGTCCTCAATTTGCCTGTTGAGGCCTTCACCACCGCGTGGTGGGGCAAAAAATAATGCTCAGTTGAGCTCCAATCAACTCGAGCCGGAGACATGTGACCCAAATCCTCGTACTCGCGCATAAATTCAATATATTTATCGCGAAGTACGTGGTCACGCTGCATGCGTCGCTCCATGGACAGCAGTCGTTTCTCCGCAAGCGCCCTACTTTGCCCTAGGCTAGGACGAGAGGCAACAAAGGGTAACCTAGTTACAAACCGACCGGAGGGCAACCTCTCCGTGGTCGATCGAAAAAGGGCTTCGCACTCAGCGTGTTCCGGATCCATCCTGGAACTCATAGGTGGCTCCTCCACCTCCCAAAACCTTTGCATGGTCTTGGCCAAGGACGCAGATGCGACGACCGGTGGCTCCTCCACGGTGCTATTATCAAACACAGGGCCCATCAGGGCGAAACCAAAGATAGTAGACACTGCCATCAGTGAAGACGAACCCAGAGCTTTCTGGGTACCCAACAAAATCCAACCCAATACGTCCGAGCCCAGGAGCAAGTCCACTGGGCCGGGATGAAAGACAAAGGGGTCGGCCAAATCCAGACCCGAAACCAAAGACAACACACCCGGCGGTATGTCTGTCGAGGGGTGCCAACCCGCAATGGTATCCATTACCATAGCCGAAGTCGTGATCCTCATTGTGGAGGACTTCAGCGAAGAAAAGGTGACAAGTGTCTGGCCCGTCAGACACTTCACTTGTATGCCACCAACTCCAAGAAGTGGCACAGGCGAGTCTTCCACGACTAAACCTAACTGGTGTGCCACTCGAGTGGTAACCAAACTGCTTTGAGCCCCTGAGTCCAACAGAGCTCTCAAATTCATGGCTTCTCCCCCACGACCCCATACGCGGACCACCGCGGTAGGGAGCAGAACCGTCCGCGGCTCTGTCCCAGCAAGGGAGCAAGCTAGTTACGGGCTCCCCACTCTCTCCAAACCAGGGGCGCGCCACTGACCCGGATAATATGGCGGGCGAGTGCACATCCCCATCTGAGGGGGGGCATAACCCGCGGCCCGGCCATACCTATGGTACGGCGGGTGGTACTCCAGCCGTGGGTACTCGTGCAGCGGCGGAGAAAACCGCTGCGGCTGCATGTGGTGGGTAGTGGTAACCCGCGTGGAGGGGGGTGTCCCCACTCTCACGTCTGATCTAGGGCCCCCGCCCATGGGGGCCCTATCCGGGGCCTGGCCAGCCACATACTGGCCATGACCTTGGGGCGCGTGGTCCCGGTCCGCCAAGACCCGCGCAGGTACGCGACCCCCCTCCCGAGGGGGGGTGCGACGAGCGAAGCCGCGTCCTCCGTCCGATGGTGGAGGGCTTCGCGCAGGAGCGCCCCCGCCCATAGGGGACCCCTGCCTCAACAACCGGGGGCCATCCCCGTTCCGGTTCATGCAGAGCATCACGTGGTGCAGCCCACGGCATGCACTGCATGGTATGGCCCTGGGACAGTCACGTGCATAGTGACTGCCCAAACAGTAGAAGCAAAGTTCATGCCGCCTTGCCATGCGGCGCCGATCTTGTACTGGCAGTCTCTGCCAGTCCCTGCATTGCAGCAAGCTGTGGCCCATCCGGCCACATTGCAGGCAGTCCGCGTCCCTCGCGACTGCTGCCGTGTGTGCAACCCGCGCACCAGCTCCACGCGGTGGCGGTTGTCTTCCCTGTTGGGGCTTCCCTCGCCATGAGGGTTCCAAGGGCCTGCGTTCAGGCGCTCTGGATGGCGCTGAGTCCGTCATGGTATTCTCAGCCGCCCGTGCCTGAAACTCCAAAAACTTCACCAAGTCAGTGAATGTTGGCAGGGTGGTGCTGTCCCGCTCCGCATTCTCGCGCTCAAACCGCGAGCGGATGTCATTGGGTAATTTGCCCAATACAATGTGCACCAGCAAAAAGGACCATTGGTCCACCGGCAGCCCCAGTGTGCGGAGCGCGTTACAGGCCACTGTAACGGGCGTGAGCAACTGCAGGCGCAACTGTGCCCTGTTGGCCACCTTGGGCAGGGCCATCAACTGTGCGGCGTGCGCATCCGCTAACAAACGTAAATTTTGGTAGCGGGAGTTCAATAACTCCCAAGCCGTGTCGTACTGGTCGTCCTCCACCCGGAGGTGCTGGATGAGCGACCGCGCTTCACCCTCAAGAGTGGAGAGGAGGTAGGCCATCTTCTGGGCCTTCGACAAATCCTGTCGTGCTACGACCAGGGACTCAAACATATTTTTGTAGGCTACCCACTCCTCCATCCTACCCCCAAAGTGGGACAGCTGAAGGGTGGGGAGCCGACCAGTAACCGCTGGTCCTTCCTGTCTAACAGGTGTGCGAGGGGCTGGTCCGCCAGCCTGTCTCGCCCTTATTGCGGCCGCCGCCTCCGCGATATCATCGTGGAGATTCAGGATCTGGTCCATGTCCGCCATGTGACCTGTATAGACCTCCGCGGCAAGTTCGGCTTCGGTAAGCACCGCCATGGCCGCTTCCGCGCTACTCAATCGTGAGTGGAGGTGATCCGCTCTTAGCAGTGTGGCGCCCTCCCTGTCCTTCCGGGACAGGAGTCCTCCGGCCGTCACAAACCATCTCAGTTCGTTGGCGAGTGTCGCCTTAGCATTGGAGACCTTCGCCATCGCGTCAAGTCACAAACAAACAAACAAATAAGAAAAGATAAAAAAGGTAAATGAAGAACAAAATCAAGCAACAACACGAAAAACCGCGGTAGGTATGAGAATGGCACAAACCCGGAACGCACGGTACAAACCGCAAACAAATACAAAATGGTTACAAATATTCTTATACAAACAAACTAAGAAAAATCTAATAATTTTTACAAACAATTAATTATTTTTTACAAACGAACAAATAGAGGGTAGATAAACTACGCTCTGCTACCAGAAAATGTGCGCAGAGAATCCTGTCGTGTATAAAAAATAAAAAAAATAAAAAGTGTATATGTTGGGCGGTGTGCGCAGGGGTCTCCAACGATCTGAAGTGAAGACGGGCAATATCCCTGCGCAGTGCGATTATACACGAACAATTACTTTAGAGAGAGCCGGATGAGCTCAGGATAGAGCCTCGCACTTTTGAAGTACAAGGACCTCTTGTCGAGTAAGCCTTAGGTCCTGGGAGTCAAGGGCAGGGTGATATCATTAATACAATATGGTTGGGATAGAATATAGCATTTTATTCCATAAACACACTAGCCGCTGAGGGCGGGCACATGTTATACTAATACCAAAATCTGATAAGTCTTTGCCGCAATTAAAAGTTAAAATTAACATAAACCAAATATAAGGTACCTGGCCAGGTCCGTACACAAACGTCTGTGCGCACTTAGAACGTTGTCCCGTTCACCGTTTTGTGATCCATTGGGTTCGAGCACTGGTACTGGTCGCGTCCTCAAAGCGACGCGGCGCTCCTGCACGCTCCGCTGTATGCGAGATAGTAGACGCTGGCTGGGCCTTCCGAGGTTTGCGCTGAGCCACACACGGACATCGGATCGAAGGCGGCGACGCGGCCTTTGGAAATAAGGTTAGGATCCGTGTGTCGCACCTTGGGGTCGCCGACGACGGGGCCTGCGCCGTTGCATGCGGTCCACGGTCCGGGGAAACCGCACCCTCTGGTGATGGGAGGACACTCCAGGAAGCGCCAATTCATACGGCCGGGCGGGCACGTGGATATCAACAGCTCATCCTCCTGACAACTTCGTGGCGGCAAATATCCCCTGTGTCCTTGCGCGTATCGCGGATTTTAAAGCTAAAGGTTAAACTATAGTCCCATGACGGGGTGCCGAGGGCGGCGAAAGTGAAAAAAACCCAAAAAATTAATAATTGCTCAAGCCATGTTACATGTCGTGGCGGCCTTTCTAGGAAGAGAAAGATCCCTCCACTTGATTTGACATTCCGCCTCGTCGCGCTCCATTCCGCTTAATTCGGACGCACGTCAAACCAACTTTTTAATATTCTTTAAAAGAACTAATGTTTAAATAAGGTATTTATTCGTTGAATATTATAATAATCTAAGTCGACGATATTAAAGGAGAATAATCAAAATTCTACAACAATCCAGCCATGATTTCTTATTTGTTTATGATAAGAAAGGTTTGTTAGGATCTGAGACGGAACGTGTGTCACCAGCTGTCAATGTCAGACGTCCAACTCTGTAGATCTCAGTTGACAGTCTAATCTAATCGTGGAATGTTTTGTTATGAATGTTTAGTTTTCAATATAATTCCGTAAGTACACAAAATCGCGTCGAGTTATTGCTACCAATGGTTTCGGCGTGACTCAAAGAACGTTTTGATGTGCGGGTCTCCCTGTTTTCTTAATAAGTATTGTAAAAACAACATATGAAATTTGTGTACTGGTGTGTCACTTTCCCATTCAATTTGTCTGGAAACTAATGGATTTGAATGCCTGCTATTGTGATGCGTCGAGAGCCTATCATGCAGGTAATATGCCACAGGAATAATATCCCAATATATCAACTAATTCACCTAAAATATAGCATGCAAGGTTGACCAGTTAGAAGTTCAAAATAATTCTGTAGTTATCACTACAATCCGGGACAAACGAAGTGGCGGGAAGATTCTGTACCGGAAAAGACCGGGTCTTAAAAACAGACCGGATCTTAAAATGGCGGTAAATCGAAATAACGGTAAGAACTTGACACGGCACTACGTCTGTCCGACTAGAACCTAACTTAAACTATACGCAGACTGCTACCACCGTAACTTATGTAGGGAGCTACGGGGCCCTATATACTAACCTAACTTAATAACTACAATTACAAACCACTTACCAAACTGAATCTTCTTAATCTTCGGATCCAACTTCGAGTGTCTTCGGAAGGGGGGGGGTCCCTAATCACCCTACCTAACCCATGAGATCTCAATTCCCCAGAATAAATACGTAGGTTTCTTCCCGAAGGTTCACTCGGGAACAGGTAGATGTGACCAGCCAGCCACGTTTCACATCTCACAAGAAAACAATAACAGGTTTTTTCACAAACACAAACGTAATAGTTATTTAACAAAAGGGAAATTCACAATTATAACTCAAACTAACCAACAATCAACGTGGTTTTAGACAAAAAGGACGCGGGACCTCTCCGCGTATTAAAACAAACCGATATAGCACTGGACAATGGCGGTCGACCGCGAAGCCATTCCCGAGCAGTGTGTGAGAACCCCGGCCGTCTGGCGGCAGCAATGCGAAACACCCGCGTTTCGTTCCAAGCAATTATATTACAAACATCTTCTATTTGGTTTTCTAAGGAAGCAATGTAACTTTTAGATTCCTTTCGATCTTGTTCCATCTCCAGGAGTTTGTTTTTTAATTCATCATATTGTTTTGACATAAATTGCATCGATTTTTCAACTTCCGTACTAGAAGATTGTATACATGAATTTTGTTTTTTCAACTCAGCCATATCAAAACATAATTTATCCAAAACCTTATCTTGATCCTTCTTCCATTGAGCCAGTATAGAATACAGTTCGTCCTTTGATATCTGATCGTCAGATATACCATGGTCCTCATTTCTGGGTCTTTTCGTTCTTTTACCTAAGTAGTTTAACGGTATCTCAGGATCCAAGTTGGTTATATCACTCTCCGACGAAAATTGGTGGCCCTTATTGCCAGGAGATGATCTCTGAATGTTTGACATGATTCAATAAATTTTAATTTCTTATGTTCGAAGTTTATGTGGTTGAAGAAAATTTTGCAACAGCACAACTACACGATATATATCCGTCCCTCAGATGCTGTCTTCTTCACTCAATATTAACATATTATGCTCTCCTGGTACTTTACTTGAATTTTGAACCAAATTTAATTTTGTTTAAATTAATAATTTTGCGAATAAATAAACTTAGTGGAGACGTCTAAACACTTTCGTGGCCCAGGGGGGAGGAGAGTTTAGTATACCTATAATACTCATATTGAGACAATTTACTTATCATTTAGTCAAAAATTCGAATCTGTATAAATCGGTACACATCCAATTTTGTAAGAAAATCTCCAGTAGCTATTAACAGGCACTTGAAAAAAAATTCTTGTTAAAATCTCCACGATAGACATATTACAAAACAAGCTGCCTTTACGAGCTCCCATAAAGCGTTTGATGGTTCATAAAATTCAAAATGGCGGATCTCGTTAAGTGCCCTGGTGGATTCCGTGCTGAATTATCGCGTATCATATTGATTTCGAATTGGTTTATGGGGCACACTGGGTAGTGGTATCCTACGAGCTATGATCATAAAATCATAATCGTCATTTATCATTAATCCCTCTAAACTGCTGCAATCACAGAACTTCGAATAATAAGCCTAATAGAAGTGGCATAGTAAGTCTGTACAAGGCTGACTGAATAACTGACTAGTGTGATAGATAGATATAAGATTTATTCTCAACCAATAAGCAATTTTTCTGACAGCTAAATTAAGAAAAAAAAATCAGTATAAAAATTTCTTAACAGATGGCGTTTTATTGAAAACCGAGTCGTAATGTGGCTGTACCTATATTGTGCGCTTTTTATTGTCAGCCAGAGGCAGAAAAAAATCACATAACAGTTTGACAGTTCACAATATTGATACACAAATCACAATATTGATACTTTTTTATTAGGTTAGGTTTTTTTTTTAATGCCAATACCGTGCATTTTTGCTTTTTGAATGGTCTCGCCTTTCACTAAGCGCCACCTGTAAATTTATCTGGAACAATTTTTTTTTAATTTTGTTCTCGGAAAATCCCTCATTACATTTTGTAAAGTTAGCATACAGTAGTAACAATACAAATGTGAAAGTATAAAACAAAATTGAAATGTGTATGTTGAATGTACTGTGACGTTTTGCAGACACGTTCTCACGATATAGGTATAGAATAGAATAGAATGATTTATTTGCAGGAGTGAAAGCTTCTAGTATCGGAGGCCAAGATCCTCTTTGGGTCGTCGAGCCATCGAAGTAAGTAAGTAAGTATTTGCAGCAACATGGTAATACCTTAAATGAGCACTTAAAGTTTTTTTTTTAAATAACTACGGAACGCTAAGGAATTTTGGCATTTCCATCTGTAAGGATTGAAAAACTACATTCACGCAGACGAAGCAGTGAGAAAAATTTAATATGAATAACAAAGTAGCAGCAAATATAAAAATAAAATTACAAGAAAGCAAAATGAAAAGCGTTCAAATGTCGCATTCAACTCGCATAACTTGAAACAAAAATGGTATTCGTTCGAATAAAAATTCGCTCAGCGTCCATTCAGACCTGGTAAAATACAAGCGAGGACAATTTTTGAAAATAAAACCAACGATATCCGTGAGAAAACTGAGCTTAGCAATTCAAATCGTGGATTTTACTGGAAGCGACTGTCGAAGTGACCTGACGTCTTTGGAATTGAAGATGATAGAGATATTTGTTTGTTTTGTTGATCAATGTTTTTTATAAAATAGTAGGCAAACGAGCATGTGGGATGCCTGATGGTAAGCAATTACCGCAGTCCATAGACACCAACGACCCTAAAAAGGTTGATGCGATGCCGACTTTTTGAGAAAGCGATAGGCTCTGTTCTATTATTTTTTTTGTTTTCAGTAATAAATACAGACGAATTGTTTCTAAAAGTTCTCCGTGGTAAATGGTTAGCATGTTAGTCCACCACTGTTAATAAGGAGATGACATAGAGATAAATAACAGAGCAGTCATCTTGCCAAACATCGTAGTATTATTGAAGAAATGCAAGATGACTGCTCACATGACTTGAATTAGCGTCAGAATTTCGCCTATTTAACGTCATTTTTTTACTCAATATTATATACTATCGTAAATGATAATAATTGTAGTATTTTCATTGTCAGGTTTCTAGAAATGAAATTATTTTCAGTAGAACTATTTAAATTAAAAAATATGATCAAAGTATTGTGTGTACAAAAAATGTCTGAAAAAATACATTCCTAAAGAAAACATAATTAGAAATGAACTCCGCCCCTAATTACGGCAAACGCGAACAATGTCCACTGAAAGCCATAAATTCCATTACCAAATATCCATTCTGTGCCGAAATTAGCCACATCGGCTCGGAAAGCGACCAATCACGGCGTATAATTTGAAAATCGAACAAAACTCGAACGCGGGCCGTTATTCATTTAAAGTGGTAAGAAGAGATAAAAGACACGCCCCCCTTTCGTCCCACTTTCGTC
Source organism: Ephestia elutella (assembly GCA_018467065.1). Taxonomy (NCBI): domain Eukaryota; kingdom Metazoa; phylum Arthropoda; class Insecta; order Lepidoptera; family Pyralidae; genus Ephestia; species Ephestia elutella. Next base: position 16,538,416 of record CM031571.1, on the reverse strand, counting down.
CCCTTTTCGCCCCCTTTTGTAGCTTATAGAGGGGGTATGACCTAGAAAAGTGAGAGATGCATTTTTTTGCATCCCGCGAGGCAGCCTACCATTTTATTGCGCTCATTAGTAGAGCTTTATATTCTCTGTCTGTTTAATATGAACTGCGCGTAAATTTGCAAGGTTTCGTCTTAATTTATTTTTTTTCTAGGCGTCGGATTTATGTTTCAATGTGCTACTTTGATGTTTTAATTTAAATGTACTTGAATTAAACTGACGATAACTTTTACATTCATATATAGAATCACGTCTTTATCGATAACAGGGTAGACAGAGCCAAGAGTCGTGAGACTCGAAGGTCACGCCACGATGACTTTTAATGTTTGGTAGTAAATCAGAGTACATTTTTATGTGTAAAAGAACTACTACCATACACTTACTATATCATCCTAATTCCAACTAATATTGTAAATGCGAAAGTGAGTTTGTTTAAAAAAAATAGTCTTTATTTCATTAAAAATAATCTTCGTTACAATAAATCGAGTTTGAAATCTCCTTTTAGACAAATAATGCCTGTGTTAGGAAATTTCGTTCTTCCACAACAATAGAAATTCTTTAAATACCTAATACAATAAATTTATTCAGTAATTCAAATTCATTACATACTTAAGTTATTATTAAAATATATTTAGATATATTTAGATTACATAAAAATAATTAATTTAATTTAATTTCATATTTCTGAGTCAATGAGAAAAACAATTAAAAGGTAGTAGTATTATGAAACATGCACATGCACAATTTATACAATAACTAGCTTTCGCCCGCGGCTTCGCTCGCGTGAATTTCTCACGGGAACAGTGCCTTTTCCCGGGATGAAAGGTACCCTATGTCCTTCTCCGTACTTCCAGCTATGTGTATGCGAAATTTCAGGAAGATTGGTTCAGCAGATAAAGCGTGAAGAGGTAACAAACAAACAAACCAACAAACCAACAAACTCACTTTCGCATTCATAATATTAGTTAGGATTAGGATAATAATTGATTAATCCATACTAATATTATAAATGCGAATGTTTGGATGTGAGTTTGTGAGTTTGTGAATTTGTGAGTTTGTGAATTTGTGAGTTTGTGAGTTTGTGAGTTTGTGAGTTTGTGAGGATGTTTGTTACTCAATCACGCAAAATCTACTGGACGGATTTCGATGAAATTTGGTACAGAGGTAGATAATGACCTGGAATAGCACATAGGCTACTTTTTATCCCGAGAAAAAGCACTGTTCCCGTGGGAAATTCACGCGGGCGAAGCCGCGGGCAAAAGCTAGTTTTATATAATGTATTGTAGGAGTTAAACCGTACGCTGCAATAAAAGTTCCGTACGATCTCTTCATAATTAAGAGTATTCAACCACTCAGTCACTATTTTCTTGCACTCATAAAAGGATTTTGAATAAATGTCTATTTTTGAATTTATTTTGTTGTACAACTTAGCTGATATACAAATAAACAAATTCACTTTCGCAGTTGTAATATCAGTCGGGATTCCATTAATTAAATGAAAGTATTATCCTAGCAAATATTTCTGGTCGAAATTATCATAAAATTACCTTTTCTTGATATAAATATGTATTTTAAGGTAATTTCGACCAACATTTTTTGCTGGAATAAGTATCCAGAAATTCCCAAAACCGGAACCATAGTTACAGTTAGTTAATTTTTAAAGACAAACATAAATTTAATCAAAACCAATACATTCTCTCCGTCGGCTGTTGTTGGAGCAGTTCCAAGTCCTCAAGAGCTGGATACAGTTGCCAAGACTGCACATTGGAAGAATGCTGAGATGGTGTCTTAGCTTAGGAGCCTTAAACCAATCTTTTAAATTTAACTGTACGGAATCTTTATTTAGAAGTATCCTAGCTGCGATAGGGGGCTCTGTTCCAGCGGGAATTTCGGGAAAAAAGTATGTACCTAAAGATTTTTGAGAAACTGTTGAAGAAATTAATAAACAACTTAACTTGCATAGCTGGCTAACAAAAACGGAGACCACAAATAAATATCTGTGAAAATAAGTAGCAGTGTGAAAGAGAAAACCATATATCTATTCCACGTGGTTCGATCAATCGTACAACGGGATCTAATCGAACCCCACATCCAGATTTATAATACTAATGTACAGAATTATAATAGACCTATTAAGAAAACGCGACTCTATACAATGTCACAATACAACAATCAAAATAATAAAATATCTACCATTATGTTCAGAGCTTTCTCCAAGAAGGCTTTTGTATATAAACTAAACATGCCTTTTCATGTAGAAACAAGTATGTACTTGTAATTAATAATTCATTTACCAAGGAACATAAAACACATAACAATGTTAAAGGTGCGCGTTTATCTGGGGCGTTCGTCATAATATCAAGCAAAATAAATTCATTTTATTATGAACATGATCAAATAAAATTATTCTGGTATTACATAATATTAACTCTGTCACCACCGGGACATATTATAAAATAAAGTCCTCTGCTGCATCGTCTGTCTCTCTGTTCGCGATAAACTCAAAAACTACTTGATGCGCACATGATGAAGGCACAGGTCGAGTTTGACGGAGGTCAAAAATGTTTACAGATTGATTTGCAAAAGGTTCACAATAAAGTACCTATATATAAAAAAAGGTTTAAATTTTTTCAGCATAGACCGACATTATGTACATACAGATACAGTTTATTATTAACTTTTACAATTTGAAGAGACGCAGCTAGCACATACTATGCTTTTTCTTCGCTCTCAGACCAGCATGGAACAAAGGTTCCATAGGTGTGTATATTGTAATGTACATAAAGATGTACATTACAATATACACACTTCACACTATCACACTAATATTGTAAAGTGATTGTAAGTTTGCGAATTTGTTTGTAGAGGGGGTAAACTTCGAAACTACTAAACCAATTTTAAAAATTATTTCACCAATAGAAAGCTACATTATACCTGAGTGACATAAGCGACAAATTATGTATATGTCGCAGTCGGATTGTATAATCCGCCGTATTACATTGCGGCTAGCCGTTTTACAAAACAGCGCCGTTTAGTAATACAGCGGTTTAATGATTAGCCGGATTGTCACTGCGATACGTTCTTCAATATGGCGGCCCATGTTAAGCAGCATCGTACTACTAAGCATTTAGAATTTAGGGTGACCATACTTACAAAATAAAACTATGTTTAAATGAAAATATAATTTATTAAGAAAATGTTAACAGATTTTCTTCTTACGATATTCTTTAGCAATCAAGAATTATTATCATAGTAATACGCCATCATTGCTGTTACGTCAGGCAGCGCTACGAGTGTTAAAAAACGGAACTAAAAACTATATATACCACCCGATCGAAGCCAGGCCGGGGTGCTAGTGCTAATATAATTTTAATTTAGCAGAATGTCCCCGATGTACACACACGCTAAGAGCACGGCTCTCATTAGAGCGTCCTGACACGAACCGATTTTGTGGTGTTTTAATTAATTTCGTATGCAAATTGTTACCCATCTTCTTCGAAGAAATTTAACTTGAGTAAATACAAATTACATGACAATTGCCTTTTATATTTGCTTTATTTATTTATTAAGTATACAATTAAACTAATTTCATGAAAGATGTCTTTTGTCATTTTCATTCTTCTAAATAATAAAAATAATGTACAAAGAAGGCATGATACAAGAGAGCAATTTCGATGATCTAAGAATAATACAAATCTGAGCATTTACGATATACATTACGATATTATACAGATACATGATTTTTTTAAGCCCTTTGGGATAAAATTTCCAAAGTCCTTTCCTAAGAAAAACCTCTCTACAAAATTAGCTACTATGTTCTGCGTTGATTTGACTTATCATTCAGTCTAATAAAAGCTTCGCCAAATATGTGAAGTTTTCTTGGATTTCTTGCGTTATCCGGGATATCATAGGCTACGTAACGCCTAGAACTGCAGTCATGTAAAAATAATTATTCCGTTACATTATAATTTAAATTGAGTTACTACGCTACGCTCCACCATGGCTTTGCTCGGAAGGTACATACATAAATTGTAGCCTATGTCACTCAGGTATGATGGAGCTTTCTCTTGGTGGAAGAATTTTTGAAATCGGTTCAGTAGTTCTGAAGACAAACCCACAAACACTTCTTTATATGTAATATCATCGTGACAAGACAATGAATGAAAAGTATCCATAAATTTCGTCTTGTGTTTCACACACTCTGGACGCGTATATTTATTCACGCGTGTATTTGCCTATCCCCGCGGGAAGGAGGCGTCATAATATGTGTATGTATGTATATACACTTGTATATACCTATATGTATTTGCCAAGTGTTTGCTCTTCCCCGTCCACTTTGATGTGTGTTGGAATTGGGTTTGTTAGCTCGCTACTTAGTTTTAATGGGGAGGTAATTTGGTATAACGTATCGTTTTCGCCATGACGCGTACTGTACAGTCTGTACACTGTACAACCTTTGCTTACATCAAAGAGTGTGAGTGACGTGAGGATCTGATGTTAACATAGAATTTGGAATGTGCTTAGCCAAATAGAAGTGCCGTAAATTGGTTATTTTGTTAACGTCTGGCTAATCCCTCAGAAATCTAAAAAGACATTGGCATTTGCAGTCATTCAGTATCAGAAAACATGTCGCCAGTTTAAAGTTACATACATACATAGAATCACGTCTTTATCCCTTACGGGGTAGACAGAGCCAAGAGTCGTGATACTCGAAGTTAAGTTTGAAGTTTGCACACAAAAACAATAAATACAGAGGAACAATCTTGTATTGCCCGGTGAGGTCATCATATACTGTTGAATAAATTTAATTAGACAAGTAAGAACGTGTAGTTCTATTTGCCTGATTATTCCTAAATCAGTGGTTATTTAGAAGTTAAATATGATTTTAATATTAATTACCCTTACTACCCTTTATATTTTTTTCCTAACTAATCTCACATATTGTAAAACGAATACACACATTTAGTTTCTAATGGATTTTAGGATTAAATTTTCCTCTACGTTAACCGCGTGCCAAATTTCAATAAAATCTACACAGCGGTTGAGGCGATACTAACAAACATCCAAATTTTAGCAGTTATGTATTTTAGCATTTAGAACATAATTATCTAAAATATAGAGCGATATTTTGATTTATTATTATTTTACAACTTAATTTATTATTATGTTGTAATTTTAATACTATAATATTGTAATGTAATTGTTTTTTAATATCTCTATGCAAAATTGTATTGTTATGAAATAAACAAATACGTATATATGAATGAATACATCAACCCTACCTATTCGCTAGATTATCTACTCGGATGCCAAAAAAAAGTTGTAAAAACGTGTACTTATGTTTGTCATACCATCCGATCCTATCGAATCCGATCAACATTACCTCTATCGATCGAAGATTTATACATATATACAAAATCGGCGAACATACATAAAAAAAAAACATACATACATCGAAATATATAACCTCCTCCTTTTATGGGAAGTCGGTTGAAAATGGACGCTTGATTGATTGGGTTAAAGAGGCAGCAAAGACGAAACCGCTGAAGGTAGAAACTTGAAATTTTGCAGAGGTTCTTTATATACGTAAGTGAGCATTAAGAAAAGCATTTCGGAAATTCCACCCCTAGGGGGTAAAATGGGTGAAAAACGAAATTCACGTGGGTGAAGCCGCGGACAATAGCTAGTTATTAATATAGCAATGCCTCAAAATCATAAAATAGCTAAGCAGTGATTAGCCGATTTATTTCGGCTACGTTTGACTAAACTGCAAAGTACTCTCCAATAGAAATTAGATATGGTCAAAAAATTCCATGCGAGCAAGAAAAGCTAGGTCGTATAAAGACCAGGAGGCCAATTCTCGCGTTTGCGATATTTTATCGAATTTGATAATATATCAAACTTCTTTTATCGAACAAAATTATCACAAAATCCTCCAAAATGGTATTCTCGAACCTATTCGACATAAAACTCGATATTATATCGAAAACTAGGGCTTCTCTAATTGAAAACACGTTCCTTTTTCTCGATTATACTTAACTACAATCGAGAAATTTATGTTTTACTTGTTTCATTAAATATTTTATGTAAAACCATTGTTTTAATAGTGAATTTATGTAAAAACAGTTATAATACTTTATTTTATGTAACTTAATAAGCTCCAATGCAAATTTATAAAATGCAAAGAAAATTAAATATTTCAGAGTTGATGGAGAGAACGGAACGCGGTGATACTTGTCATTGTTTGTTTATTGTGTGTGTGAGGTTATGTGATATTTGTTATCGGAGTATCAATTATATTCTTAGATATTGTTTCTTTACGAAATTGAATTGAGAAACAAATAAGGTATGGTACTCGAGGCAGAAAAAAGCAAAGTATGTATCTATCCAAACCTCTATATTAGGCTTCAATAAAATAATTTTATGTAAATAAACAACGATTTCCAATAAAATTGAATACAAAATCGTCAGCATTCATATTTTACTAAACCATAGCTGAATAAAAATACAAAGCGTCTTGTAAAGTACGAATATTATGTTATTCAATAGCTTTGAAGCAACAAATATCACACACGATATGGTTTTCGGCCACGCTCGACCACTCGATGCGTATCGAGGGCTGACGCTGGATAAATGTCACATTTGAAATCACGAGAATACGCAATTTCGATATTTATCGATATCCGCCATGTTTTTTCGATAAATGTCGAAATTGATATTATATCGCAGATCCGAGAATTGCCTTCCTGGGGGTCGTCCACCATTGGGTTTTGACAGTTCAGGCACGTACTTCGTTTCACAGATGGATGGATACACACCATGTACACATACAATGATTAGATGTGTGTGTATCCGTCCACACACACTATTATAAAAAACATTTGGAATGTATAGACAATACAAAAAAAAATATATTGGCAAACTGTGTAGGGATTGCATGAGTAATTAACCGGCATTTGCCGATAAGCTCAATTTTTAGAGAAATATGTTAAAATTTTAAGATAGGTACCTACATTATCATTTCCTGAAGTCCGGGGTAATCTGTGTATATGATTCAAGTAAAATTAAATTATAATTTTGCTTTATGAAATCTTTGCCGCAATATGGCTTTATGAGAATAGTTTTATATGCCGAGTGAAATATGAAATTGTATATTTAAGTGATTCCCTATTCAGATTTACCAGAAATTGAGGGAGTTAATTTGAGAATGTTCGATTCGGGTTATCGTGAGGTATCTTTCGTTTAAACTTACATCGTTTTTTCAGATTAGATAAAATATTGAATATGTGCTTTTTTTTCAAAAACAAGTACAATTTTATTACCAAAAAAAGTTTGTGAAAATAATTACATTTTTTTATTTTTTTATTTATTGCGACTAGAAAGTCGCGGTTTGCCGTGTTGACCGCTATACCACAACAATTTGTATAAAATGTTCTGTGTTACCTATTTATGAATTGTACTTACTCATTATTATTCAATACTAAGGGGTAAATATTAACAGCTGGCAACAGTGAAGGTGTCAAGAGGCAATCCATCAAAAATATGTCAAGAAAACTAAAATAAAATGATAAAGTAGGTTCCTACCAAAGAAGTTTTATACATTTTATAGGTATCTATCATAGAGCAACACAGACTAAACGCGAAAGTCCTTGTATAGTATCAACCATGGAACGAATAAGAATGTATCTAACTCTAACTCCACAGAAATAAAAATATCTACAACAATTTTTAAGCTTTTCACAAACAATTATAAATATAACAATCAATATAATCAATGTAGGTACATAAAGATCAAAAGAAGAGTTACAAAATGACTATGCGCGTTTTCTACCACAGATTTTTTTTTCTACATAATATCATAGATAATGTGCGATACTATCTCGGACCAAGAATCACAATTGTGATTCTTGGTCCGAGGATACTATACTTCGAGCAACAAGGACTTCCGCAGGCGGGAATCCGGGTATCCATAAAGTTATTATATTGTACCCCCATGGGTAACATAATTAGTTATACAATACCAGTAATATTCATATATTAGTTATAAAATACCTAGCGGTCACAGAAATATTTATTTTTTAGATAAAGTACTCTTTATTTAATAATTTAAGTCTGTGCTACCCACAGAAATATATATAAAAAAAATTGTTTCTGTGGTGCTACCGGTATAATAAGTTTATGGTTGTCTGCTTTTTGTAAAAAGAAAATACTCTATTGAAAATTCTAGTTTGGAGAGATTGCAACCGGTATTTATCGTTAAAGACTTTGATTCGTGAAATATTCATGGCTGGAAATAAAATATCATCTACAAAAAAATACATTAAATTTTCAAGGAAGACACAATGATGTTTACCCTAAATTTCAGGAAAAGCGCAAAATTATTGTATAAATGTCCCCAAGTCCGAAAAATATAAATCCAATTTTTTATAAACATTTTTCGCTGCTGCCCGGTAACACTTTTATTGAATTTTGCATTCTATGTACTCTAACAGTTTTTTTTTTCTTCTAACTAGCTTATCTAACTTTTAACTAATATTATAAATGCGAAAGTTAATTTGTTTATTTGTTTGTTACCTCTTTACGCTTTATTTACCTGACCAATTTTCCTGAAACTTCGCATACATATGGTTGGAAGACCGGAAGGACCAGAAAGACATGGTGCCTTTCATCCTGGGAGCACTGTTCCCGTGGGAAATTCGCGCGGGCGAGGCCGCGGGCAAAAGCTAGTAAATTATAAATGCCAAAAAAAGCAAGTAATATTTATTTGAATTATATTATATACTAGCTTTTGTACGCCGCTTCGCCCGCGTGATTTCCCACGGGAACAGTGCTTTTTCCCGGAACGAAAGGTACCATATATCCTTCTTAGATTTTCGAACTATGTGTACCTATGCGATATTTCAGGAAGATTGGTTCAGTGGATGGGGCGTGAAGAGGTAACAAACAAACAAATAATTAACAAACAAACTCACTTTCGCATTTATAATATTAGTTAGGATAGGATTAGGATTAGTTAGGATTTAGGAAGGTACGTAGTATTGGATTAGTATATTCTCTGGACAAAATTGACAAACCTACAACTTATTTCATTTGTAATGCTTGGTAATTTTTTTAAAGAGGTTGCCACATTTGACTGACGTGATTTGACCACAGACATAAAATACTCTAAAATAAAATATATCCAAGCTTGATAATATGTCATAAAATACATTTAACCCAAAACATTTTCAAGTAGCAAAATATGTTAATGTAATTGGTTATTTACCTACATTTTACCTAGTACATTTATAAAAGATAAAAATAAACAAATATAGCTCTATTTCAAGGTGGAATGCACAGATGGAATCAAAAGCTCGATGTAACATTAAACCATTGCTTGATTCATAAAATTACAAGAGTCAAGAACTGATTTATCTCCTAATTATGGTCTAAAAAGAGAAGGAAAAGGCTTTGACTATTCTGCGTAACAAGAGATGTATACACTTATACCTATTTACTGTATATATACATCATGTTTTTAATAAATAAATATATGTAAAATATGACTTGTTATTTATTTAAGAAACCTACTATGTAACTATGATAAAAGTACAAAATATTGTGCATTGAAAGCAAATGCACGTAAGCCTTTCCTACGATAATATTTGATTTATTATATTCTTTCTGTGTAGTGATCAAGATTATGGATCAGCCACTTGTTAGGCACTATAGGCTATTTTATTTAAATTATGTACTTTCTCCACGCATTATTATAGTCAGGCGCTAGAAAGTGCTACTAGATTGACAAAAGCTTGAGAACAATGCCTTTATTTATTGATATTCTATATAAAGTACTCTCATATAGAAATCAGATATATAGTACTAATTGCATGCATCTGAGATGCTCAAAAATCCAAAAATAGATATTCTATAACGTCTAATAACGTACCTAACTCAATGATATAAACATATTAGACGTGACGTATTAGTTGGCTGTTCTCGATTACATACAATATTTTTCAATTTAGTAATTGAAACAACCAATCATAGGCCAAGAATGAAGGTTCGTTTGCTGCACGTAGTTGCTCCGCGCTATCTTGAGCTGACGGAAAAATATCATTGAAAGTGCTCGCTTTTCCGTATCTTTCGTTGTCAAAAGCAAATGACAAGCTGTCGAAAAATGCAGTTGTGTGTGTAAAATTTTCTGAGATTCCTGTGATTGGATGATCGACGATCGTTCGGAGTGGTGTGTAACTGTCTAATCGACCCGTGAGTTGAGGTTGGATGCGGTTCTGTGCTTGTGTGTATTCGGTAGGAATACACACAAGCACAAATCACGTGGTTTCACGTGTCACGTCCAGCACGTAAGGCACTTGGGAGACGACCTTCTGGTCGCGTGTTCAAGTCTGCTCGCATGGAATTTTTTCACCATATCTAATTTCTATATGAGAGTACTAAAGTACTCTCATAACTTACACACTTTTCACTTACAGTACTTTTTGTGCATCTCAGATGCAGTTAGTACTAAAGTACTAACTGCATCTGAGATGCACAAAAATCCAAAATAAACATAAAACTTCAAGTTTATGACAAACAAACACTTTCAAAGCAACTATGTTATTGACTTCGATTGCGTGAAAACGAGCCTTATCTCAATCGTTTGACGTTTGACGACGCGCACTAAGCACAGCTACCCTACAACGAAGTACAATGGTAGTATTCAGTTTGTCAGGGAGTCCATAAGTTTGACGTTTGCAATAAGACACATGTCAATATGTGATCTATAGAAATATCTCGGCAATAACGCAACATGAGAAAACATAGAATCATAAATATTATAGAAGTGTCAGTATTTCATTCAAGTTGGGATGAAAACACATTGTCAAAGTCAAAGTCAATTTTTTTTATTGAAACTTGGCCTTCAAAGAAGGCTCATTTTCACGTCGATAACAAATTATTTAATCATAATATATTATGTCTCAAAGCTACAAACTACTAGCATTTCAGAACGACCACTGCTGAGAAGGAATGCCGAAAGAAACTCATGAAACAGTCTTGGTCGCCTAACATGCCAGAGGGGCTATTCATTAACTTTATACATACACTAGATTGTGTACAGTCAAAAATAAAATATAAGAAAAAAATAATAACATAATAAATATGTTATGTTTGTGATCAAGTAACCACAATGAATTTTTTATGTATTGACTTCGATTGACCACATTTTTTATGTATGTATGTTTGATTCGCGATAACTGTCGAACCGTTGAATTAATTTCGATGATATTAAGAAAACCTTTAGCAACTATCCATAGAATTCTTAAGTTCGTTGCGCAACAAAATCGGTTCAGCAGTTTTTGAGATATACGCATATTTTTAAAATAATAATCGCGAGGTATTTGTTCGCGGCGAACCACTAGTAATTTTCAATTACGTACACTTGATTTTTTAGTATGCTGCAGTGCGTCAGACAGACATTTTCAAAGACAGATGTTATTTCTAGCTGTCTTATTAATGCGTTTTTTAATATACCATTTAGTACTTGTGACAGAAATTTGAAGACATAAGACTCTGAAATTTCTTCGCTTACTCACACGCACTATTTTCCGTTCGAATTTGTCACACAATTAAATGAAAATTATTTTATTTAAAATGGGCAAATAGCACTTTTAAATCGTCGTATACTTGTTTTTTAGTTAGTTGACGTCAGAAAATTATTATAAGCTACATACACACACATCCAAACTATTGCAATGGGGGAATTTCCGAGACCCAAATTAAAAAAAAAATTCTTGATAACTTCACTGAAAGCGCTTAGTAAAAGGAGAGTCCATAGAAAAAGCATAATGCACGGGATTGGAATTTTTTTTAAATAAAACCTAATAAAAAAAACATCTAACTAAAAAGTATCAATATTGTGATTTGTGCAACTGTCAAATAGTTAGGTGATTTTTTTTCTGTCTCTGGTTGACAAGAAAAAACACACAATAAAGGTACAGCCAATATTATGACCCGGCTTTTATAAAACACCACCTGGTGAGACTTTTTTATACTGATTTTTTTTTCTTAATTTAGTTGTCAGTAAATCTGCATTATAATATTACTAGCTTTCGCCCGCGGCTTCGCTCGCGTGAATTTCCCACGGGAACCTTGCCTTTTCCCGGGATGAAAGGTACCCTATGTCCTTCTCCGTACTTCTATGTGTATGCGAAATTTCAGGAAGATTGGTTCAGTAGATGAAGCGTGAAGAGGTAACAAACAAACAAACCAACAAACAAACAAACAAACTCACTTTCACATTTATAATATTAGTTAGGATCGATTCAGACTGAGTGAGTACAGCTAATAACCATTTTAGAGACAAATACAGAGAACAAAGTAAATAATCGTTCTCGCGTTTCAGAATCGATGAATCGATGATTATGTGGTAATCGTAACGAGATCTTTCCGGCTCGATTGCTGACTCGATGTTTGTGAATGTGTAAGCAATATTGAGGTTCCCAGGAAATGGAGGGAATATTTCAACGTTTGATATACTTGACGCCTTACACGTGATTTGGATATTGTTACAAGATGAAGGCGTTTGACTGGATTGTTTTAGGTGGAATTTAATTGAAGAATGTGTTTTGCGTTTGGTTTTTATCTATATATATGTATTGGTTATAAAATATGTATGTTATACGTATACAGGATGTTTTTTTAATCATTGGCATCCTTTCTACTGGTGAAAGTACTCATGAACATGAGCAACTTTTTGTATGGGACCGACTCAATCCGATGGAAAAAAAAATCAGCTGTTCCATACATTTCGGGTGAGTAGGTATTGGAAAATAGTATGGAACAGCAGATTTTTTTTCCATCGGATTGAGTCGGTCCCATACAAAAAGTTGCTCGTATTCATGAGTACTTTCACCAGTAGAAAGGATGCCAATGATTTAAAAAACACCCTGTATATGTGCTCTTTAAAAGTGTTTTCCCTTAACATAGACTCTTTGAAGTCTAAAAGTAATCCAATACTTAATGTAACCTTAAAAAAAAAAAACATTTTTTTTTTTATTGCATCGTTGAGTTAATGCATAAGTCTCGCACTTATTAATGTATTTACTTTTGTTACTACGTTGTATGTTCTTCTCTGTAAATGGTGCAATAAAGTGTTTGTCTATCTATCTTACTTTGGGGCTAGCTAAATTGGTGCAATTTGTACGTATATATTTATTTTACACTAGCTGTCGCCCGCGGCTTCGCCCGCGTGAGTTTCGCTTAGACGAAAAGTCTTTTTGTGTTCCAAACTGTTTCAGATGTTTCGGATCTTCGTTTTTTATACGTCTACAGAAAATGCTCATCAGATTAATCAAGTTTTGCTAAGGCGCCATTTCCATATATGTTATAGTGTAGCTGGTCTCTTGGAGTTTTTAATCAGATGTTCCAGATCTTCAATTTTTATACGTCAGCAGAAAATGCTCATCAGGTTAAACGATTTTTGCTAAGGCGCCATTTCCATATATGTTATAGTGTAGCTGGTCTCTTGCAGTTCTTCATCAGATGTTCCAGATCTTCAATTTTTATACGTCAGCAGAAAATGCTCATCAGGTTAAACGATTTTTGCTAAGTCGCCATTTCCATATATGTTATAGTGTAGCTGGTCTCTTGTAGTTCTTCATCAGATGTTCCAGATCTTCAATTTTTATACGTCAGCAGAAAATGCTCATCAGGTTGAACGACTTTTGTTCAAGCACCATATCCATATTTCTTATAGTTTAGCTTTTCTGCTATGGTTCTTCATCAGGTGTTCTAGTTTTCAAAATCAATTATAGTCTATATGTTGCCCAGGCTTAATAGCTATACAACAAAAAAAGTTTCATTCAAATCCATCTAGTAGTTTTTGCGTGAATCGCGTACATACGTGGTACATACAGACAGACAGACAGACAAGAAATTCCAAAAAAATTTTTTTGCTTTCTATTGTTCTTTTTAAGTGTCCCTCTATCCATTTTAGTCAAAAATACTAAATGTACAGACAAAATATTTTACATCAATTTAATGAATAAAACATACTTTTAATACCAAATTTAGAATGTTAGTATTTAATTTTATGGAAAATATTTTCATACTAAATTAAGTTGTAACGCAAAAACCCCAAATTCAGAACTATTCAAATTCATGACACGTGTTTCATTCAAATTTTAATATTAAAATGAAGTCGTAAGCCATCTACCACAAATTTAGATGAAAGCTTGTCTAGACACGGTGAGGTACAGTCAACGTTACATCAAGTTAACCTTCTTGGACTTCTATGCGTTGGTAATAACGCATTTGCAACAAATATATAGTAGATTTGCTGTTAACTGTACATCCATTTAGAAGCACTAATTTGCTCAGAACATAATAGCTTGTGTCATTTTATTCCTGAAATAACTTGCAAATTAAACTAAATTGCTGAGTCTTTGAGACAGTTTTGGTAAGGTGGAGCTTCGCTGAGTAATTGGTCGAGTATATTGGAGAATAGCAATAAGAGCAACTCTTTTAAAACTTAAGATTGGAGTTACATATTTAATTGTTTATGTTATGTATGTATATTAAGTCATTAGACTGGTAGATAATTAGGCCATTGTACTTTTACACATGTATACATATACATATATATATTTTATATATTTATTTGCCTAATTTATTAATTTACTAAGTTTATATTTATTTTGAGCAATAAAGTTTAAAATAAAATATTAAAGCACTAAACTTTTTTTTTTTCAAAATTGTTTTTATGAAATCATTTTTACTATACTATAGTATAGGTGCTGGAGTCCTGTACTAAGTAAAAACTTTAGATGCTATGAATAGAAAATATCTATTCAAACAATACAATTAGGTACGTAATTATTAGAATAACAAGCTTAAGTATTTATTAGCGTACCTTGCAGGATTATTTCAGTTTTCTAATAAAGATAATGAAGTCTAGTTTGAATACCTAGTAATTTATTTTCTGTGCAAACATAAAACGTTGAAATTATGAGCGTATATCAAAAGAACGATGAATAAAATAGAATTAAATAAACTTAAGAAATTTTCACTTCAAAAATATAAGTAATCTACTTGTATACATTTTTGTAAATATAATTAGTAGTAGGTACAAAGATAAATGAAAAAATTAATAGAAAAACAAACTTTTCAAAAAAAGCTTTTATTGTTAATCTCAAGAAACCCTTTTGATACCCATATTGTAGAAATGCATTACAAATAACTATTCTTGGATGGTCCGCCATATTGGATTTAAAATGACTTCACATACTATACCATGCATTGTCATCCAAACTAAACGTGTGTACAAAATTTCAGCTCAATCGGTTGAAGATATCTACTTCAAAATTGAGTTCTAAGATTCCACCCGAACGAACATACTTACTTACATACATTACAAGTTAAATAAAAGCTTTTAAAAACAGTTATTTAGCCAAGTCAGTGATTTTTCTTTTGTCCACGTAAAAACAAAATGATTGTTCTTTTTCGAAAGCATATTTGAATTCAGAGGTCCCTCGGTGGGGTTACATTATAATGCAGCAAACAGCAAATGGCAGCCGCGACTCGACTACAAAAGACGGAGTACCAAACCCGAGAAGACGAAATGTATTGTATTTTTCCAAGCAAACACGAACGCATGAGACATGAGTAAAGTTTGGGCTTCTCTGTAAATATCAGGGGGATTAACATCGAACAGATACTGGTTTGTGCTGGGATATAATTTGTTTTTTTAACATACCTGCTGCGGTTGGAAACTCCTCTCCTGGAGAAATTTCGGAATAAAAAGTACGCTATGTGCTGTTTCAATTTATAATCTACCTGCGCGTCAAATTTCATCGAAATCCGCCCAGTAGATTTTGCGAGATTGAGTTAACTCATTCACGCACATCCAACATCCAACACACAACGCACAACTTTCGCGTGGAATAATATCGTCAAATTTATATAGTACTAGTTACTAGTCACGCCCCGGGGCTTCGCTCCCGTAAAAATTTCGGGATAAAAAGTACCCTATGTGCTATTTCCGGTATTTTTCTACCTGTATACCAAATTTCATCGAAATCCGTCCAGTAGATTTTGCGTGATTGAGTAACAAACATACTCACAAATTCATAAACTCATATCCAAACTTTCGCATTTATAATATTAGTAGGAAGTAGGATTGTTGAGATTTATCATAGGGTAGCGTCATGTTTAGCTGTTTCCCCACATTCGTTTCCACTATATACTCCACCAGATTCGCCCATACAGTTTCACTCCATACAGGTCCGCCCTACATTATATGCCTTTTTTGTCCCAAACACTATTTCTTGTTCTTCCCTTCCCATTCACCCCCTTTCGACCCATACAGGTCCGCCCTAAATTCTATAACTTTTTTGTCCCAAACAGTATATATTGTTCTTCCTTTCCCATCCATTTACTTTCGCCCCAATAACTTTTTGAATATTTTATCCCATTGAGCCCTGAAAACAAGCTCCTAGATTTAAATAACAAGCTCCTATTCTTAAATAGAAAAACTCATATAAAAGACCGAAGGAAGAATCGAGTGACTTCCAACGGCCCCGGCGGGACGGCCCCGGTGACGGGGCCGTTGGAAAAAAATTTTCCAACGGCCCCGGCGGGCCCGGATTTTGCGTTGACGGGGCCGTTGGAAAAAAAATTTTGCCAACGGCCCCGGCGTGTTTTTTAAATGGGACGGATAGCATTATAAATTAATAGCATACGCTCCGGTAGCGTTTAAAGTGGGGGAAATTGTGTATTATTTTGTAGACCTTAAATATGAAATGAAATTAAAAAAAGAGTTTCTATGTAACAATCACTTTTTATTGTTGAAAAAAAATAAATATCAACTAGGTATCAACAATCATATATATAATAAAATAAAATACATGATGTTTGTATTATATTATGACACAGAATAAATAAAAGTACAAGTATTAAGATAACCAACAGTCAACTACCAAATATCTTACTGTCTCTGTTGTATTTTTACTCCGTAAACAGTATTTATAACTAATTAACGTATTATTAACTGATTGCTACATAGAAACTCTTTTTTTAATTTCATTTCATATTTAAGGTCTACAAAATAATATACAATTTCCCCCCCTTTAAACACTACCGGAGCGTATGCTATTAATTTATTATGCTATCCGTCCCATTTAAAAAACACGCCGGGGCCGTTGGCAATTTTTTTTTCCAACCGCCCCGTCAACGCAAATTCCGGGCCCGCCGGGGCCGTTGGAAATTTTTTTTCCAACGGCCCCGTCACCGGGGCCGTCCCGCCGGGGCCGTTGGAAGTCACTCGAAGAATCGGTTCACATCCAGCATATACGAGTATATTTGAATACTGCGTCCCGGTAGAGTTGGCATTATCTTGGAGGCCATTATACTGGGGTACTCTGGGGATTTTTATGTGTACTAATATAATGGAGCTTGTTTTTTGTTTGGTTTAATAAGCTTTTTGTATTTGTATTCTAGTCTTTAAGGTATATATTATGGGCTGTAATTGTTTATTTTACTTTTATATATTTGTTTCACGCGAAAGTTGGGATGAGAGTTTGTGATTATGTCTGTAATCCAATCAATCAATCAATCAATCAATCAATAGTTTATTTGTTGAACATAGGTACAATAAAAGATGTTACAAGTTAATTAGCTCGCCATGTCTTGCTAATTCTAGCATACAAATATTTGGTAGTTTCTAAATCAAGTTATAATAATGTAGGTATAATGTCAAAATTAATTTCAAAATAAATTATAAATGAAATAGAAGAGAGAAAAAAAAAATCTAAATACATGTCAAAAATTATGTCAGAATAGAAGTGCTAATGTCAATTTATGCATGGAAGTAATCAATCAATAATTTAAACTATCATCTATAAAAAAATCGTTAACAGAATAGTAACACTTATCTACTAGTAATGCAAACAGTCCTTTTTTAAACATTTTAAGATTTAAATCTTTTAAATCATTAGGTAGTTTATTGTAGATCTTAGTAGACATACCTAGAAAGCTTTTCTTTACTAGAGCAAGCCTACATTTTTGTGGCCATAAAGTATGCCTATTTTGTGGTCTTACAGGATTTCTTTTAACATCAGATAACTTCACAAATAATTCTGAATTCATTTTTACAAATAGAGCCATTTCAAAGATGTACATTGCAGGAAATGTCAGTATTTTAAACTGTTTAAAAATTGGTTTGCAGCTGTCTCTTGAACTCACGCGAAATCTCGGATTTTGAGGAAATTTGGTAGGTACACAGGTAGAAAAATACAGGGATAGACAGCACATCCTTTTTATCCCAAAATTCCTACGGGACCGAAGTAAAGCGATAAATTCTCATTTTTAACACATTTTTTGGTTTATTATAACAATGTGATTAGCAGGATATGATGAATCAAAAAGAATTGCCATAAACGCTTTATTTTGTCTGCTGCCGCCTGACATAAACTGCATAGGACTCTGAAACATAATGCTGAGCCCTATACTGCAGATAGTCATAGTATAAAAACATTCAAAAGCAGTTTCACAATAAATCAGCGACGCGCGAGAGTGCTGCTATCTACAACAATAGTGGATGCATTATTCAATGCACTATGCATTCTTTCGGTTATGCATTGTAGTGACTTTGAATTTCCGAGGCTTGCAACAACAATATTTGTGTTTATTAAAATGAGTCGCGGATGTAAACAAAATTTAAATATTATGCAAATTTACAATAATGTGCCTTATTTCTGAATCCTAACCCTAAGTATAGAGTTGAGATATTTGTATATTTGTTTGTTACCTCTTCACGCTTTATCTACTGAACCGTTTTTATACACATAGTAGGGTTCCAGGGAAGGACATAGGCTTTCAATTATCCCGGAAAAAAGTACAGTTCCCGAGGGATCAACAAAAGCTCGAGCTCAGCCGCGGGCGAAAGTTAGTAAACTACATAATTTTATTCTTAGGCATATTGAGTTAAAGAAACTTGAACCAAACCAACCGATCGTTTTGGGCCGAAATGCCCCAAAACAACCTGTAAGTATACATGTTATTTGGCCAATTTGTGGACAATTACACTGAGTGCCAGCACGGTAAACGGATAAAGCGATCCACATTCTTGGCCCGAGATACTTGGCCCTCCATTGGCCCACTGTATTTTCTTTTCCCAATTTTCTCACAATTATTTTGAGTGCCTCCATGTTGGGCGTTCTATATTTGATTAAGTTGTACCTCTATGTCTAGTGGTTTAGACCGAAACGGTCCAGGTTCAAGTTCTATTCGTGAAGAGTTTGTAGACGAACAGTCAAGTGTATGTCAAGTTGCCATGAACCGCAGACATTTGAAAAATATATAGAAAAAGCATATACACGTTGATGTAGCCTGACATGATCTTCATAGTACTTTGAAGTTCCTTAGCTCACAAGCTTAGACTGAAGTGTCAAAAATAACCCATCATAGATTCAATTTATGAGACATCACAGAGAAGCAAGAAAATACAAAGGGCCAAATAGGCCAAGTGTCTGTAGTAAAATCAATATAAAACGATCAAGTAGCAAAGGCAAAATTGTGTCATTAAATGGATCACCTTTTTACCCAAAATAATTTAACCGAAAAGAGTAATTAGAATGTTCGTAAAACACTCTCAAAATTGTTTTAAGCGAGTTTTAAACATTCCTATATTGTAAAAAGTATATAAAAACTTTTTTACGTCACCAACAATTTGAAAGTATCGTAAAATTGTACGAAATTTCCTTTTAAATACTAACATAAAAGTTTTTTTTAACTTAAGTCAATGTTATAAGTTAGTCAAGTTATTTTTTTTAAATATCGAAACGATGTTTGAGATTTCAGTGGTCAAAAATATACGCAATGGTAGGTCACGGGATGAGTAACTACATTTTTTTGTCATCTTTTGCAAATAAATGAATTATGAACTATTATAAACCCAAAATGTAGTATATCTTGTTCCTCCGTTCAGTGGTTATGATAAGTAGAATTGAATAGTTCTAAATTTACATCTATATATTTTTGCGTACCTTTTATGAAACTGGTGTTTGTCCCAAGGCCTTTCCGCTTCCCCGATACACTTTAAGGCCCGTATTTATAAACCAAGCTTAAGACAGCTGTCAAGTGCGAACTCAGCCGATTCGCACTCAAGTTATGTTCACGCACTTAAGATCGTCGCTAATTAATAAACCTATATTAACGGCGTATCACTTGAGATCTCAGAACACACACAACTTTAAACTGACAAGCTGAGAATTTTGACATGGCGTATGGTGTCAAACCGACTTCACCTCATTCAGTAGGTAGAATGCTATTACATTTTTCTTTATTGTTATTTCATGATTTTAAGTTTTATGATGGAAGTCGGTTCATTTTTTTTTTGGAAAAAAGTTTTATTTTATTATTTTTAGTTTAATAAAAACTTTTCTTTCACTAGCCGAAAATAAAGAATTAAGAATTCGAAACTTTTTATGTCAGTTTGATTTGAAATGTCAGAACATGTCAAATTGTCTATTATTTTGGCACATAAATAGACCGAGATCCCGTGACGACCAAACCTTCCTTATTTTAAAAATGCTGAATGTTTCTCTGCGTGGTATAAACGGGTAAAAAATATTAGCGACTATGTATGAAGTTTGGATCTTAGTTGCTTATGCAGGTAATATGGATAGTAAGGATGATTTTTATAGGTAAAAAAAGCAACCTTGGGGCCTCCCAAAGGAATATAAAATTAAGCTTTTATAATAAAACAAATATAACTATAATTTAGTAAGGTTACAATTTCTAGCAGGGGTTTATATCTGCACCAATTACTTGGTAATGGATGGCGTGATTTCTAATGTTATTCGGAAAATAAAATCTTTAAAAAACTTTACTTTGAGGAAATTGAGTTACCAATTTAAATGTTATTGCTACAAGTAATCTGCCTAAGTAATCATGCACCAACTTTTATAGTCGCTAATCGCTATTTCTATGTTGGGGACATACATTTTGAGGAAATTGAGTTACCACTTTAAATGTTATTGCTACAAGTAATCTGCCTAAGTAATCATGCACCAACTTTTATAGTCGCTAATCGCTATTTCTATGTTGGGGACATACATTTAACAAAATAAGGAAGGGCATGCTATCGCGGGCTTTTGCTCTATAATGCAATGTTGGTATTTTTATATTTTGTTAGGTATCTTTAAAATTACCGAACAGATTCTGACGTGGTTAAAATGGGACCAACTTGGGAATACACCATTACGAATAAAAAAACAATTTTGGAAATCAGTCCACAATTGGCGGAGAAATCGGCGAACATACATAAAAAAAAAAAAACATACATACATCGAAACATATAACCTCCTCCTTTTTTGGGAAGTCGGTTGAAAATACACCCAAAGCTAATCAGAGGGGGTGAGGGGCGGTACGTAAGCTCCGCCTTAAAGCAGACACAATAAGGTTACATTTTTTAATTATGATAAAACACTTAATATATTTAAAAAAATAAGCCGGTATCGTTTTGAATAATTGTATTCTTTATTTATTTCTTTAAAAAAAATCTACAGTTATCGCTTAAATTACGGTGATTTTCGACGATAAATGAAAAAAAAAACAGGATTATGTATTATTTTTTTTTATCTAGTCTTATTTATTTTATTTGTAATTTGATGCGGTATTACTCTAGTTTAGTATTTTTCTCTTTACGAGATGTTTTTTCTGCTTCAGTACTTCTAACCTATGGTTCACACTTGACGCTTAAAGACAGTACGTTTTCCGAAAATCCTGATTGGGTATGGCCTTAACGGCCTTAAGCATGTGTACCGTAAAATAGCTTATGGCTTTGTGTGAGTGACTAGATGTGCGCGAGGGTGCTGAGAGGCGCGCGGGACGGGGAACCAACCTCCACCAGATGTTTGAGTTATTATGTCTTTCCTCAGGGCTGCTAGAAATGACGCGGTCTATCATCCATGTCTATCATGTCATGACCGGTGGGCACTGTTGAAAATCCGGCTCAAGGAGATTTTTTTTTCTCTATGGTCGAAGTCTCAAGTACAGGGAGTGTCACGGGTGTGCCAGTAGTGCCAACTACACGGAAAAAAAAGCTCGCGGAATTATTGTTGCATCAAGAATATTTTTATTCTCAGAAATATTGTTTTAAGTTAAATAAATGTGTGCTTGAGTTAACAAGAATATCTCAGCTCAACAAATATGATATTTTCCATGAAAAACATTATTATTCTTAGTAAATTTACTAAAAATAAAACAATAATTTTTAATTCAAGTGTTTTAAAGCGTTGGCTGAATAAAAATTAATGTCTTAAATTAAGATTTTCATGTGTTTTAATCCGAGGGGAAGTTGTTTGGGTTCAAGAGCCTTACAGATTTGAACCAAAAGTTGCATTTGTTGACTTAATGCTAAACATCAAAATTTGTTAACTGAAGAATATATTCTTAAAATAAAATCTATATTTTCTCTGATTTAATAAATTTACGTTGCTTTTATCCCAAAATTAGGAAAGTTTTCAAACAAGAAAACATTTTTTTGTTGAAGAAAGTTAGTTTTTTGTAATCAAGAAAAAATATTTTAGGGAAAGTAAGGTTAGCATTAGCGTAAGAATCCAAATTATTTTGACTGAAGTCGTTCAATGTTTTCAAACAAGACTTTTTTGTTTTCTGAGAATAAATTATATTGTTCAACTAATAATATTAATATTTCAAAATTAAGAAAAATGATGTTTCTTTATAAGAAGTTGTAAAGTTTGCATTAAGAAAAAGTATTTTAGATTAAGTACGGTTAGCATTGGCTTGAGAATCCAAATTTTTGAACTGAAATAATTCAATGTTTTCACACAAGTCGTTTTCGTTTTGTGAGAACAAAATATGATATGCAACTAAGAATATTATTTTTTCTAAATAAGAAAGAATAACGGTTCTTCATAAGACGTTAAATTGTTTGGGCCAAGAAAAAATATTTTAGTGTAAGTAAGGTTAGCATTAGCGTAAGAATCCAAATTATTTAGACTAAAATCATTCAATGTCTTTATATAAGACTTTTTCGTTTTCAGATAATTAATTATATTATTCAACTAATAATATTAATATTTCAAAATGAAGAAAAATTATGTTTCTTTATAAGTTGTTGTAAAGTTTGAATTAAGAAAATAGTATTTTAGAATAATTACGATTAGCATTGGATTAAGAATCCAAATTGTTTGAACTGAAATAATTCAATGTTTTCACACAAGACGTTTTCGTTTTGTGAAAACAAAATATGATATGCAACTAAGAATATTATTTTTTCTAAATAAGAAAGAATAACGATTCTTCATAATACGTTTAATTGTTTAGACCAAGAAAAACATATTTTAGGGCAAGTAAGGTCAGCATTAGCGTAAGAATCCTAATTATTTTGACTGAAATTATTTAATGTTTTCAAACAAGACTTTTTCTTTTTCTGAGAATAAATTATACTATTCAACTAAGAATATTGATATTTTAAAATTAAGAAAAATGATGTTCCTTTATAAGTTGTTGAAAAGTTTTGCATTAAGAAAAACGTATTTTAAATTAAGTAAGGTTAGCATTCGCGTAAGAATCCAAATTATTTTTACTGAAATCGTTCAATGTTTTCACACAATACGTTTTTGTTTTGTGAGAACAAAATATGATATGCAATTAAGAATATTTTTTTTTCTAAATAAGAAAGAATAACAATTCTTCATAATACGTTGTTCATAACAATTAATTGTTAGGACCAAGAAAAATATTTTAGGGTACCTAAGTAAAGTCAGCATTAGCGTAAGCATCCAAATTATTTTGACTGAAATCGTTAAATTTTTTTACACAAGACGTTTTCGTTTTCTGGTTAGTAATTATATTGTTATATTAATAATATTGATATTTCAAAATTAAGAAAAACTATGTTTCTTTATATAAGTTGTTTTAAAGTTTGCAATAAGAAAAAAAGTGTTCTAGATTAAGTACGGTTAGCATTGGCTTGAGAATCCAAATTGTTTTAAATTAAATAATTCAATGTTTTCACACAAGACGTTTTCGTTTTGTGAGAACAAAATATTAGAATTTTTCCTAAAATAAAAATTACATATTATGTACCTAACTTATTTGAAACCTACAATTGAGATATGGCGGCGCTTCCGCTACGATTATTGGGTGCTATATTGACTCCCCCACCTAGTCATTTCCGCCCAAACAAGATGGCGCCATCGGCAGTCAACGTCGGTTGCGTTCGCTCGAACGTGAATTCAGTTAGGCTCAATCACCATGCAGCGCTGGCTTAGGTTTCAAATAAGTTAGGTACATAATATGTAATTTTTATTTTAGGAAAAATTCTAATATTATGTAGCCTGTTACTTATTTGAAACCTACAATTGAGACTTGTTTATTATCGCATGGTGGCGCCAGACTAGGATTTAAATGCCAACTGTGACTTGTAAAATGAAAAGTCCAATAAACAAATCACATAGTTTGATTGGTAAGTAAAGAAACAATTCATTATTATCGTAACCACTAGTTACGAGCATGGCAAAAAATAAACGTAAATGACATAACATTAACTTAGTTGAGGTTATGTTATAATAAATGACAATTAATCAACATTCATTTGTTTTCTAGGTTAAACACACGGTGAAAAATTATTTACTAAAGAAGGTAGGTTTTCCGTTTGCCTTATTGGACGTCTGTAAAAACGAACTAAGGTATTGGGAGTTGTCCAGTTTCCACGTGCCAGAATTTCCTCCAACGGCATTTCGTTGAGACAATTCAAAGATGCGACAGCCGAATGGATAGAGCCAGGTGAGTCATGAATTCCTGCATCAACCAGTACAGTCTTAATCCATCCTGCAATGACCGTTCGACTGGCCGGCTTTGGGTCTCCTCTTGTGGACACAAATAATTCTTGAATGGAATTACCCGACTGCCGACGAGTCTCAGATATCTCGATCAACCTTTTTACCCAAAATACCGGATCAATATTTTTATCATTTCCAGACAATAGCATCCAGCCGGATTGTTTATGCTTAATTGTATCAGTCTTAGACCCGTACAACGGCCAAAACGTAATGGACTCATCCTCAATAATGCATTTATCTTCTTTTACAGATAATAGCGTCAGGTCGTGGACTCTTCTCCCTGACGCCAATAAAAGCAGGGTGACACAGCGTCGAGATACTTCGAATAAAGTTTCAGATGTAGGCCCATGCTTAGATAACCAATCCACCACGACTTGAGGATTCCAGACAGGTGTCTTCAATTTATCTTTGGACGCACATTTGTTCGCTATTCCTCTGAGAGCTTGCCGAACCAATACATGAGAACCTAGTTTGACCTCCAACTCCGGTTGACAAAAAGAAGAAACAACCGATTTGTGTACTAGAATAGTTTTGTAACTAAGACCTACTTTTGAATGTAAATAAATAAGATATTTGGCCAGACCATGGCCACCAGGCTTTTTATTATCGGTTCCCGACATCTTACACCATTTTAACCAACGTGCCCAAGCTGGTCTATATGTCTTAAGCATACTAGGTCTCCAGCTAGATTCAATTACACCTATTTCAAATGCTGACCAATTACCTAGGAGATCGTCCCACCCTGACATCTCCATGCCTCCAATACAAAATCGCTGACTCGTGGAGGAGGGTGATTGGTCCTGGTATCTATCAGCTTCGATTCCAACCGGGTGATGGTGAAAGGGGGGCCCAACGCTCTTTTCTTTAAGTGGGACCTCCAAAATACGTTTTTCCATCTCGGACAGAATACAATAAACGTCCCTTGAGCTAGATTTAGCTGTGAAAGTACCTTGTACATCAGGCAAGGTGGAGGAAAGAGCCACGCTAACCTGTGTTTCCAGACTTGGCTGAAAGCGTCGTGGTAAGTCGCTTGACGGTCTCTCAGATCGAGTGTCACATAGTTCTCTACAACGTGAGCCTTCCTGGATGCCATCAGGTCCACGTCCGGTATCCCCCATTTGCTGAAAATCGGCTGACAAGCATGGGGCAGAAGATGCCACTCTGGAAGTTCCATCTTGTTCCTGGACAGTCCGTCCGCTATGCCATTCAGGGGACCCGGTAGAAAGCTGGTGACCAGATTATGTTGTGTTTCTCGATTATATCGTATATTGATCGAGTCAACTCCAGGAGTGCTATCGATTTCGTTCCACCCTGTTTGCGCAAATACGCTAACGCCGTCCTGTTGTCGCTCTGAAGCATGAGAGTCTTGTTTTGACATGCTTCCGCGACATAATCGATCGATAGGACTCTGTATATTGCCAGCAACTCTTTCAAGTTCGAGTGGCAACGAAGTTCTTCGGAAGTCCATTGTCCTTGAACCAGCTCGCCGTTCACATACGCTCCCCAACCGATGCCGGAGGCGTCTGTGGCGATGTGGAACGTCACAGGATCTGACCAGATTTTGCTCGGATTGCGAAAGTTCTCCAGCCACCAATCTACATCTTGCCTGGCTGAATTCGTCATTGGAACTGCAATAGACGTTTTTAGAGCTTGGAGAAGACATGTTTTGGTCATAAATTATATGGCTTCGTTCATTTGCCTCTGGAGGGTACGAGGGCACTGATTCACAAAGAGGTAGTCGTCCAGGTACACCAGTACTCGCATACCCCGCTCCCTGAGTTTTTGGGCCACCCAGTTGGAAAGGGTTGCAAAAGTTCTCGGTGCAGAGGCGAGGCCGAAGGGGAGGCAGGTCATTTGGTAGGTAACGCCGTCGAAAATGAACCTTAGAAAACCTCCGGTGGGATTCGGAGATTGGTATGTGAAAATACACCTGATGAATGTCGATTTTCATCATAAAATCTCCGTGTTGCAGGAAGTGCGGGACTGTATGCATATTGATCAATCGAAACCTCTTTGCCTGCAGGTATTCGTTCAAGGCTTTGAGATTTAGAACAGGCCTTTGAGAGCCGTCTGCCTTTTTCACCGGAAACATGTTTGACAGGAATCCCGCATTGGGCGGTGCCTTCTCTATGACCGCATCTTCTAACATCTGGTTGATCTCGGTACGAAGGGTAGGAGTTGTCACCAATTGACGCTGACCCTTGTAATTGACAAGCAGTGGAGGATTTTCCACAAAAGGGATTCGGTATCCCTTCAAAATCTTTAATATGTGTGCAGGAGCTCCCATAGATTGCCAGATGTGTAGAAAGTGGCCTAGTTGCCCGGCTTGAAACTTCGGCGGATAGTCATTGTCTTTGGCGGTCTCGGTAGTCGTCCCGGGATCGGTGTGACGACTTATTTTTGGCAGTGGAACCTCCTCGTTTGCCTGCAAGAGACTTGCCTTTTCCAGAAGCGGGAGCTTGCTGGTTTTTATAACCTCGAAAGGACACCGAAGGGTCGGTAGACCGCCTGGGTGTAGCCTGGTTGCCCTCGGCAGGCAAATTCGGCTTCTTATTTTTATGTAAACTTTGACTACCCTCGGCAGGTAGATAAGTTTTACAAAAAACTTTTGAACCACCTCCGAGTTTAACCACTGTGTCGCTGAACTCGTTAGGCTGGAACAAGTACTCAGCACTCGGGGGTATTTTTCTAAGAATAGCCTTATTGTATTTGTCACTTACGGCGGACAAGGCATTATCCCGGCGATGCTCAATAATATTCGCTCGCCGGCCGCAGACAATCTGCAAAATATCTTTGGAAACCTCCATATACGGACACGAGTTAGAAAATAATTCGCGCACCTTGTATGAAAGGGCATTGTGCGTGAGCTGGGTATTCCCATCACTACTCCATGTCAATAAATCTCGCAAAGCAGTTTGTAAAGCCTCTTTTTGAGCCACGAGCATATTTGTTAATGCGCCAAATGTTTGATCTAAAGATCTTAGGTGATTAAATTTAGACTCAAAAGTTAAGAGTTCATTATTCAAAGTCAGGTTAGTGAACCCTCTGAACGTCCATATAGCGAACGCTATTCCACTCAGTACTATCAAAGTGCTGGACCTTACGCAAGTATTTAACTTTAGGCTCTGAAGCGCGTTTTATAGATTCAGATGCAATTGTTTCATCCTGCCATTGAAAATCATCGCAGGCAGGCTTTAGTAAAGTCGACGACACAGAAATATTGTCATCTTTATCCTCATCAAAAAAAAACTAACCTCCTTTCGAGGTTGGTCATTGCTATAATTTCTCGTAAGAAGATATTTAAGCTCACTGACCTGTTTTTGTAGGTAGTCTAACCTTTGATCCGCTATATTACTCTCCGTACAGATACGCTTTGGCGACGGCACCGACAAAGATATTTCGTCATCTCCTTCGGCATCGCTGCTGCTGTACAGACGCCGCGGCCGCTTGTAGTTAATCTTCCTCACACCACTCGTTCCCGCCACGGGGGAGCCATTATTACATTGCGCTGTTCCGTTATCCATAACTGCAAACGAAAGCACAATGTTGAAATATTTTTCAACGAACAGTAAGATCTCTAAGAAAATATTTTACTTACTGTTTTGAGTTGCAATTTAAATTTACTTAATTTAAATGCTAAATTTAAATTCCGAACGACAACGTCGTTTTGCACCCGACTGTTCGCAACGAAAAACAAACGCCAACTGAATTCACGTTCGAGCGAACGCAACCGACGTTGACTGCCGATGGCGCCATCTTGTTTGGGCGGAAATGACTAGGTGGGGGAGTCAATATAGCACCCAATAATCGTAGCGGAAGCGCCGCCATATCTCAATTGTAGGTTTCAAATAAGTAACAGGCTACATAATATGATATGCAACTAAGAATATAATTTTTTCTAAATAAGAAAGAATAACGATTCTTCATAATACGTTTAATTGATTGGACCAAGAAAAAAATATTTTAGGGTAAGTAAGGTAAATTCGCGTAAGAATCCAAATTATTTTTACTGAAATCGTTCAATGTTTTTATTTTTACACAAGACTTTTTCGTTTTCTGATAATTAATTTAGTATATTGTTCAACTAATAACATCAATATAAGATGGTTTTTTGTTGGTATGTTATTGTAAAGTATGGATCAAGAAAAAAGTGTTTAAAATTAAGTACGGTCAGCATTATCTTAAGAATTCAAATTATTTGAATTGAAATAGTTAAATGTTTTAACACAATACCTTCTCGTTTACTGAGAATAATTAATACTTAGTTTCAACTAAGTACTTTGTAAAGTTTAGATAAAAAAAAAGTATTTCACATATTATTATTATTATTATACTTTATAGACACATATTAAAAATATGTCTGAGTGTAAGTTCGTACTTAGCATTGACGTAAGAATAGTATATCCCATAACACAAGTCTTGAACTTACTTTGGGGCTAACTCAGTCTGTGTGATTTGTCCCTTTATATTTTTTCCACTCTCCTGCGAATTAAATCGGATTTATTAGTGGGGTACTCAATTCTCATAAAGTAATAGTGCGCGAAGTGTTCGTATATCCTGCCACCTCGGCACAGTAGCAAGCACTTATAAACCATCAAAGAGTAAAATTAAATGCAATACAAAGTGGGCTGTGAAAAAAGGCACCTTTGATGTGCAAGAAATACATCCCAATAAAAGAAAAAGATAATGTTTGTTATCTACGTTAACCTACGTACTTATACCGACTTATTTTCTGGCGATTTTGCAGGCTACCGAAGAAATTTTCAGCCTTTACGAATTTTTAAAAACTAATACAGTGGGAGTCGTATTTGGTACCTATTTTACTTACGTAGGTAGGAACACTGAATATGCGTAACACTCTTTTACATTATAAGTAGATACCTAGTAATTTACCTAGGTAGGTATTTAGGTAGGTACCTAGGTAGGTACCTAAATACTTACTAGATCGGACTTAGGTTAGAAGGTACTTACCGTAGTAGTTCGCGGTTCACCTAGAACCAATCTCATGATACGTTTGAAATAGCTAGTAGCTAGCTAGGTATTTATTAGCTTATTTCTATTTTGTGTATTAGCTTATTTCTAATTTGTGGTAAGTAGTAGGTATTTAAAAGTAAGAAGGTAGGTACGTACTTAAATACCTACTTAGCTCTCTTAAGAGAGAGTACATACCTACCTACCCTAAAAAAAGTTCTCTCCTATGCTGTCAAGAAACAAATTCTTAGTATAAGATAACGAAAACTCTTGAATCAAAATTGTGTTTGTTGACTGTTAGTCAAGAAATGCAATTTTAATCTAAGAAAACTTTTTTTTAAAACATTGCTATCCAAGAATTTAAGTTTTAGATTAAAATTAGTTTTCTTGACTGACGTTCGATCGTCATTGGTTGGTTAGACGCCGAGCAAACGGAAACGGAAGAAAAGACTGACATTGAGTGTTACCATCTCAAAACTCCTCGATTTTGGGGATGTTTCAATGTTTGTAACGACGACTAAGTATTAAGCTGCGCGACCATTACATCGGAATCGGAGCGAACGATGCGTACGGATCTTTCGCTTGTATGGATTTCTATGGCTATAGCTATAACTATATCACACACAAATCCATACAAATGACAAATCCGTAAGCATCGTACGCTCCCATTCCAATGCAGTGGGCGCGCAGATTTAAGGAATACCAAATAATTAGGTTAGAACGGCAGTAGTATTCTTAAATGGATATTAAGGGGAAAATAATTTTGAGGGATTTCATTTAGCGGAAAGTAAAAAAAATAAGTAACTGCGTGTATCCAAACTTGCTTTGCCGTTGTGTGTTTTTCTGTGTTCGATTTTATACCTATACGGTAGATGCGGTCATGTAATTTTGCTGCGCGTATTAATTTTTTTTTTGGGAAAGAGTTTTGAAACGGGAAAATTTTAGGGGAGAAAAGGCAAAGCAAATTACAGATGGCTCGCAAACGTTGGTACCCGTATCCCGTACAAACAGTTTTAGGTTATGTACAAATAACTTGTTGTGATTGTGTTTTGTTTTGTTAGCATTTAACACAAAAAGTGATTCAAATAAAACTTTTTTCCAAAAAAAAATGAACCGACTTCCATCATAATACTTAAAATCATGAAATAACAATAAAGAAAAATGTATTAGCATGCTACCTACTGAATGAGGTGAAGTCGGTGCCAAGTGCAGGAGTAAGGGTGTTATGTAATTGTTTAGCTAGGCATTTTATATAATATATAAATTCTAATGTTAATTTAGATTATTTAATATTCAATTTGGCACCGACTTCACCTCATTCAGTAGGTAGCATGCTAATACATTTTTCTTTATTGTTATTTCATGATTTTAAGTATTATGATGGAAGTCGGTTCATTTTTTTTTGGAAAAAAGTTTTATTTTATCATTTTTAGTGCTTCTACACCTATTTTCTTTAATAAAAACTTTTTTTCACTGCTGGTCGAAAATAAAGAATTAAGAATTCGAAACTTTTAATGTCAGTTTGATTTGAAACGTCAAAACATGTCAAATTGTCTATTATTTTTGGCACATAAATAGACCGAGAGCCCGTGACGACCAAACCTTCCTTATTTTAAAAATACTGAATGTTTCTCTGCGTGGTATATACGGATAAAAAATATAAGCGACTAGGTATGAAGTTTGGATCTTAGTTGCTTATGCAGGTAATATGGATAGCAAGGATGATTTTTATAGGTATAAAAAGCACCCTTGGGGCCTCCCAAAGTAATATTAAATTCAGCTTTTATAATAAAACAAATATAACTTAATTTAGTAAAGTTACAATGTCTAGCAGGTGTTTATATCTGCACCAATTGCCTAGTAATGGATGGCGTGATTTCATATAGAAATAAAATCTTTAAAAAAACTTTACTTTGAGGAAATTAAGTTACCACTTTACATGTTATTGCTACAAATAATCTGCCTAAGTAATCATGATCCAACTTTTATAGTTGCTAATAGTTATTTCTATGTTGGGAACATACACAGAAAATCTTGAGTTTTAATAAAATAAGGAAGGGCATGCTGTCGTGGACTTTTGCTCTATAATGCAATGTTGGTATTTTTATATTTTGTTAGGTATCTTTAAAATTACCGAACAGATTCTAACGTGGTTAAAATGGGACCAACTTGGGAATATACCATTACGAATAAAAAAACAATTTCGGAAATCAGTCCACTATAGGCGGAGAAATCGGCGAACATACATAAAAAAAAAACATACATACATCGAAACATATAACCTCCTCCTTTTTTGGGAAGTCGGTTGATAAAAGATTCGGATAGTTTGTTTGAGGCAGAAAGGTACCAAAGACAAGATGCCACCTTTTCCTCCCAATTCACGAGGAGTCCGGGGAAAATCCAAATCATGGGGTGGCAATACTGCGACAGCCAACCGTTGTTTGTTGTTTTGTGTTGGTCTGGTCACTCTCGGCTACAACGCAAGGCGTGTGCTACGTGGTTGGTTTGGTTACAGTTATTTCGTTGAAACAGGAACACAAGAGTGAGTGTAATATTAAAGAAATTATTTTACTGAATTGAAATATGTTAATTAATTAAACATTATATTGATTGTTATTAGATGAACGAAGAACTGTTTGATGAAGGCGCCGGCGCCTCCGGTGAACACGTGCAAACTCGTTTAAGCCCAGATCATCATCGGGACGAAATTGCTTCTTTACTGAAGGCATGGCAGGTTCCAGAATCAGTAATTCTTCGGTTCCAAGGTAAATAGGTACCGACTTTCTATTTACGTACGCCACCTACTACTGTAAGTTAATTTAAAGTGTACTTACTAGGTAGGTACCTATTAATATTATTACCTCTCTTTTCCAGAACATGAAATCAAACCAAATCAACTACGGGACCTAAGTGAAAAACTTCTTAAGGAACTTTGCCCGGTAATAGGCCACTCATAAAATCAGGATGAATATTTCACTGGACATGTAAGTACTTACCTACTATTAAAATATGTAAATTTTATATTCCTTGGAGTGTTTTCATCTGTGAACCAAACAGTTAGCGAGGCTACAGGCTAATAAACTAATAGGTTTTGGGTTATTTGTAAAATAGAAAGTGTTTTTTGCCTAGAACGTTGCATACAAACTACATGTGTTATTTACCTATTTGTTTTATTTAGTACTAGCTTTCCGCGCGCGATTTCACCCGCGCGTGGATAAAAAGTAGCCTATATTACTCAGGGATAATGTAGCATTGTAATGGTGAAAGAATTTTTGAAATTGGTCTAGTAGTTTTAGTTTATTCGTTACAAACATACAAAAATAGAAAAATACAAATCTTTCCTCTTTATTATATTAGTGTAAAGTATGATAGTGTGACAAACAATAATTGAATAATTTTTTTTTCAGACTGATACCGATTCTACACTGACAACAAAGTCTGTAACGAGTGACACTCACGATGAACTAGAAGATTTGGAAAATACTATATCAATTGAGAATATATTTTTCCCAGACTTTGATTTAAGAACGATAATAAGAAGATAAATAACCTGCTTTTCATTATTTTTATTTTTGTGATAGTTGTTTACTGGCAATGCCATAAATTTTTGATATAATTTAATAAATTACGTGTCAACATAATTATTATTTGGTTTAATTTCACAGATTATGGACATCCCAGAAAGCAGATTGTTAAGGTGAGTATATTAATACTCTTACTTTAAATAGCTAGTGGTTTCTTACTAAAACGGCATGTATAGTATAACCGTGTTAAGTTTAAGTACTTTTTGTGGATATCATTTGCTTAGCTCAAGTTTTTAATAATAAGATTGTTAGTGTACAAGATTTTTTTTGAGAATTACACTTTTTAGGTAATACTATATTTTTTTTATTTAAAAATCCAGTAATGGTAGTTTTCAGTTGAGAAAGAAGATTATTAATTCTTTATTCAAGTAACCAGAGGTTTCATAGATACTAAAACCAGCTTTATCTAATGTTTACTTTTTGTGCGTTGTGTAGATAATTTGCTTAGCAAGTATTTGTTTTTTGAAGTAACAATGTATGAGATTTAAATTGAGAATTCCACTTTAGTTGAAACTAATATATTACTTAATTTGAAAATCCGGTAGACGGATGAGCATGACAATTATTTTGACGTAGTTCAAATTTGTCGATTTTGATTGATTTTGTAATGCCCGATTTTTCATGCATTTTCCGACTAATGGTTTTGCTTCCCGGATTTTCAATATAATGAAAATAATATTTTGAACTGAAGTGGAATTCAAATCTCATATATTCTTACTTCAAAAAATAAATACTTAAGCTAAGCAAATTATATTATCTACCCAACGCACAGAAAGTATTCACCTAAGATAAATTTGATTTTAGTATGAAACCTCTGGTTATTTGAATTAAGAATATTACTATACTAACCCTAAAAATGTGCTTCTCAACTGAAAACTATTATTACTCTCCACTTAAGATTTAAGATGCTTGAGTTAAGCAAATTATAATATCTACACAACGCACGGAAAGTATTCACCTAAGATAAATCTTGTTTTAGTATGAAACCTCTGGTTATTTGAATTGAGAATATTAATATACTTATCTTTAAAATCTTCTTTCTCGACTGAAAACTATAATTACTCTCCACTTAAGATTTAAAATGCTTGAGTTAAGCAAATTATATTATCTACACAACGCACGGAAAGTATCCACTTAAGATAAATCTGGTTTTACTATGAAACCTCTGGTTATTTGAATTAAGAATATTAATATACTTACCCTAAAAATGTGCTTCTCAACTGAAAGCTATCATTACTCTCCACTTAAGATTTAAGATACTTGAGTTAAGCAAATTATATTATCTACACAACGCACAGAAAGTATCCACCTAAGATAAACTTGGTTTTAGTATGAAAACTCTGGTTATTTGAATTAAAAATATTAATATACTTACCCTAATAATGTGCTTCTCAACTGAAAACTATCATTACTCTCCACTTAAGTTTTAAGATGCTTGAGTTAAGCAAATTATATTATCTACACAACGCACAGAAAGTATCCACCTAAGATTAATCTGGTTTTAGTATGAAAACTTTGTTTATTTGAATTAAAAATATTTATATACTTACCCTAAAAATGTACTTCTCTAATCAAAAACGTCATTACTCTCTACTTAAGATTAAAAATTCTTGAGTTAAGCAAATTATACTCTCCAAAGAACGCTCAGAAAGTATCTACTTAAAATAAATCTAGTTTTAAAATAGATATTATGTAAATCCGATGAAGAAGTTGTATTGTTTATAGGAGATACCTTATTTTTTAACTGAAATCAAAAGTATTTCCGTAAACAAAACTAAGCCAAAATTTTTCTTTTACCAACTCAAACAAATCTTCGGTTAAGATTCGGCGGTCTTGGTTCAAAGTGACAAATCTTCGTTCAATAATGCAAGTCTTAGATGTAAACAGCACCAATGTCGCATATGCCCCTGGTGCACACGCGACATTTTCATTCCAAGAGGTCGAATTGTCGAGCTAAGACTTATATCATTTCTGAACAAGACAAATGCATTCTCCAACAAAATAATTATACTCTTGGCTAAAATAAACAAAAGTTCTACAATGAATATTTAATTTTTTTCTGTTCAAGAAAATCGTATGTTTTGAATTCAAGAAACTTGACACTGTTGCATGGAGACATTGCTTTTTTCTCCTATCCAGAATATATCCTCTCAATTTGAGATAATAATGTGTTGAAAAATAAAACAATAAAATTCTAAATTTAAGAAAATAATATTTTGCTTATATATGAAACTATATTATTCTTGACCAATAAATATATTCTTGTTTGAAGAGATCTTTTCTTTCCGTGTAGTAAGCGAAGATACGATAACCTCATTTGCCATTTCACAGACGTCCTATATTCAGTTCCCGACGCGTGCAAATATTTGTTCCCATTTCACGCACGTTTTGTTTTTGTTTTTCGTTGTCTGCGGCTCGGGGCACGTAATTAATGTTTGTTTGTTTGTGTCCTGTCCATCTGAACGACGAGGAAAATTTGAGTTTAATTTGGGTCATCATTTATTTATTTAAAAACTTTGTTGCACAAATTACAAAAAATATGTATTGTGGACTTAACGCCATATGGCATTCTCTACCAGTCAACCATTGGACCGGCGAAGAGTAGTAAGGTCACGTGGTGCGATAAAGTGCAACGAGATAATAATGATTACTTACTCACAAAATATAGTCTTAATAATAATAATGTATATGTATTTTATTCACAAGTAAAATTTTAAGTTTTTTTAAGATATTTGTTTATTTTAGTTTTATTTATATTTCATCATTTAAGACTAGACAGTCTTGAAGATCTAGTATTAAGTAAAATTTGACACTTCGTGAATTATATTAATCAATAAGTGGCTTGATAGATACGTAAGAAAATCATTACCTATTAAAATAATGACATCATTTTTCTTATCTGTATCTTTCGCATGTTTTCAGAAAACAAAGGAAAGAAGCTAAAAGCGACGGATGAAACTGAAAAAATATGCAAGAGTGGATTTCAATTTCGCGCGTCTAATCAAAATTCAATTTTCGGTGGACCCCGCTTGGAGTGTCCCGTCGACTCTATACTGCTATCAATTTATCAAACGATTTTTATATTTCACACATTTTTCATTTTAGCAGACAGGAAACTTGCATTTTGCAATATTTCCGCGCAATCTGAATTTTAATAACTTTGCTTTGATCGTTACGTTAGCAAAATAAATAAAAGTATGTTAGTAATAAATGGAATGAGGGAGGCCTTTGTCCAGCAGTGGACGTCTTTCGGCTGAGAGAGAGAGAGAGAGTAATACATAGGTAGTAAAGTTCCAAATTTGATGTCTTTATTAAGTTAAATCTCTCTTTTTGCCTAGTTTTTAAACTATATAAGGCTACAATACCACTCACTGACTCATTGACATAAATTGTTTGTTCTACGAAAGTTGAAAAAAGGTGGGGGGTGAGGAAGGTGGGGGTGAGAGGGGAAAGGTGGGGGATGAGGGGGGAAGTTGGGAAACGTAGGGGTTGAGGGGGAAGTTGAAGAAAAAGTGAGGGAAAGTAATCCCAACCGACAACATTTCTTTGTAGATGACTTTTTCATTATTTCCCAAACTTTTTTTCATGCAATCGGAATTGCGCCGTCCCCGCTCGCGAGGTGCTTGCACTACGCGCAATAAACAAAACTATCGGCCTTTCACCAAATCCAAACCGACAAACAATCTACGTAGATGACTTACAATCTACGTAGATGACTTTTTGCATATTTCCCAAAAAAATCGAATTGCGCCGTAAAAGCGAGCCTGCCCCGCTCGCGAGGTGCTTGCACCTCGCGCAATAAAAAAAACTAGTTCGAACCAACCAAGCTGGAAGCGAGGCCGAAGGATATATATAGCTGCATTACCACTCACTGACTCACTGACTGACTGATTGACATAATTAGTTTGTTCTACGGAACTCACAACTGGGAAAAAGTAATGATGGGGAAGTGTGGAGGGGAGGACTGTAAGGTCGAGAAAAATACGAAAGTGGAACTTGGAGCAGTTCCGGACTGATAGGGGGTACTGCCCGCGGAAACTATAATAGATAGGTGGGGGGTGCTCGACCAAATGTCATAAAGGACCCTGGGCAACGACCACAGCCGGCGGTAGTCTATGGTTTTTTTGACTTTTTTTTTTTTAAATTTTGTTTTTTCATACAAACTTCATTGGGGATTTTGGGGGGAAAACGGACTCGTAGACTTTACCGTCATAGACAATTTTTTATGTTGAGACCGTGGGACCCCCAAACTGACAGGTTTTTTTTTCGAATTTTTTCGAAGAGTTTTGTATGGGCCAGCCAAGTCACCAGCCGGGGAGCCGAGGCCGAAGGCCGAGGCTCCGCGGCAAGCGAGGCCGGAGGCCGAGCTGCGTTTAAATCGAGGGCTGGGGGCAGGAGCGAGGCCGAAGGCCGAGCTCCCCAGCCGCGCAAGCGAAGGCCGCAGGCCGAGCTGCGTCCAGGCGAGGCCGAAGGCCGAGCTCCGTCTCGTGCGAAAAGAATTGGGCGAGGCCGAAGGCCGAGCCATTCATGGATGACGTGATGATGACAACTCAAACCTCGAGTCACCAGCCGGGAAGCCGAGGCCGAAGGCCGAGGCGCGAGGCCGCAGGCCGAGCTGCGTATATGAATCCGACAGGCGAGGCGAGGCCGGAGGCCGAGCCCTCCTCCAGCCGGGGCAAGCGAGGCCGAAGGCCGAGCTAGTTTTTAAACTATATATTTACAGTTTTCAGATTGATTCCAGAAATACTGTAAGATATTGCTTGTTGCCTTTCATAATTCTAGGTCAACGGAAAGAACACTTATAGGTTTGGATATTGCCTTTTGAAATCGCAAAGTTTGCGAAAAAAAATTGTAATATATATTTTAATTGCTTTTATGAATAAGTTTATTTTTTAATAGCTGATAGGGACCTTAGAACCCAGTATCTGATTTTTTCAATTAGATACCTCTACGCGTTGCTAAGAAAAAGGTACACACGGATGATGATGATACACGGGGAACTATAAGTAGGGCCAAAACCTAAACTCCCGTACGGGTGTCATCAGGGTCAAGCCCATGATATTCCAAATTTTTTATTTTTTTTATTTATGCGCGGAAATGTAGTATTTCAACTTCCGGCTTGCCCGTTTAGGGAGTTCCATTGCATCCAGCTACAATAAATCGATAGTGAAAATGTAAAAAATCGCGATACATCGTTTTATTTATCAATTAATTTGATAAGGTTTGTAAATGCTGAATATAAAAATTATTGCGTTTTAAGATTTAAAATATTTAACATTAAAGTAATACAAAAAAGAAAAAAAATTTTTTCACAAAAAAATGAACCGACTTCCATTGTAAAACTTAAAATCATGAAATAACTTAATAGGCAGATTAATCAAAAAGAAAAATGTATTGACATGCTACCTACTGAATGAGGTGAAGTCTGTGCCAAGTGCAAGGAGTAAGGATATTAGGCATTTTAATTATACATGATTCTAATGTTATGTAATTCAGATGATTTAACTTTTAATTTGGCACCGACTTCACCTCATTCAGTAGGTAGCATGTCAATACATTTTTCTTTTTGATTAATCTGCCTATTAAGTTATTTCATGATTTTAAGTTTTACAATGGAAGTCGGTTCATTTTTTTGTGAAAAAATTTTTTTTTTATCATTTTTAGTGCACTTGCCGCAATTTTGTTGTCATGAAAACTTAAACTTATTTTTTCACTGGCCAAAATTTAAGAAATCGAGACGTTTTATGTCAGTTTGATTTGAAATGTCAGAACTTGTCAGAATTCCACGGAATTTTGGCACATAAATAGACCAAGAGCCCGCGACGACCAACCTGCCTTATTTTAAAAATGCTGAATGTTTCCCTATGTGGGATATACGTGTAAAAAAGATTTGCGAAAAAAGTTTGAATTTTCGTTGCTTATGCATGGTAATATGGATAGCAAAAGTGAATTTTATAGGTCGAAAGCACCTTTGGGGACCTCTCAAATTATAATTAAATTCAGCTATTACATTATAACAAACATGATTATTATTTAGTAAAGTTACAATGTCTGGCAGGGGTTTGTATCTGCACCAATGGATTGGCAATGGATGGCATGATTTGTCATATTATTCGGATTAAAATCTTAAAAAAACTTTTACTTTAAGGAAATTAAGCTACCACTTTATAAATATGATTGCTACAAATTTGCCTAAGCAATCATGATCCAACTTTTATAGTCGCTAATCGCTATTTCTGTGTTGGGGACATGCATAGAGAATCTTGAGTTTTCATAAAATAAGGAAGGGCATATGTCGCGGGCTTTTGCTCTATAATCCAATGTTTGAATTTTTATATTTTGTTAGGTATCTTTAAAATTACCAAACAGATTCTGACGTGGTTAAAATGGGACCAACCTGGGAATAAACTATTTCGAATAAAACAATAATTTCCGAAATCAGTCTACTATAGGCGGAGAAATCGGCGAACAAACATAAAAAAAAAACATACATACATCGAAACATATAACCTCCTCCTTTTTTGGGAAGTCGGTTGAAAAGGGACAAGAATTCATGCAATCGTATCGAATCGTGACATCTTCTTCTCTCTTCTCTCAGCCAAAAGACGTCCACTGCTGGACAAAGGCCTCCCCCAAGGATTTCCACAACGACCGGTCCTGTGCTGCCAAATCGTATATTGTATTGCTGGCATATCTAGGTCATATTAACCCATCTTCTTCTCCTTCTTCTCCCTTACCATTTCTCATTTAATTTCGTTTGTAGGTCATCCTTATCCTTTAGTCGTATTCCTCATGACTGAGGGTCGTTGTCACTATATGGAATGAAACACACATAACGACTATCTTAGTAATGTTAATGGAGTGGTTTGCCATTGCCTTCTCCATTTCACACACTAGCTGATAATTATTACAACCAGAGAGCAGGTTTCCTCACGATGTTTTCCTTCACCTGAACCAAGTGGTTGTCAATGAAAACTACCATAGATAAGTCAGATTGGAATATAAACTCATATAGCACGGGCAGGATTGGAACCCGGGACCTTTGCAGCCACAGGCGGGTGACCTACCACTCGCCCGCCACCACTGATTCCGCTTACACACCGCTGTAAGTCATACAAACGCATATACACAGCATTTTACGTAAATCATAATAATTATACGTTTGGTTTGCATAAGTACGGTTCGGCACTCGTAATAAAATTCGGGTTAATTTTTTAGGATTTATGGCATGTTTCTTTTTGCAAGCGTCGGTAAATATAAAGGGACCGGGAGAAATATTTACTTTAATGACACACGCAGCTGACTGTACTTTTTGTCACAATTTGGTTAAATATGACAAAATTTTTGTTGAAAAATACTTTGGCCACAAGGAAAAACAGTGTTAATTTAAATTAACAGCTGTTTGAAGCTTAAGTGTACTTTTACTGCATTGATTCATCAAAAAGGAATTTTGGAAATTCCAAATGTGAAGGTCGTCCTTTGCTGTTATATCTGTCAAGAAAATTGAGCAAACGGTTTTCGAATACACTTAGGCTTGCTTAGGCCAAAGAAACAAAGTACTATCTGTCGAAAAGTTTAGGAGATCGAGGGATTATTTTAACATGCGTCAAAAACTTTTATGACGCGCGTCAGTACTTTAGTACTTATGACTTGAATACACTTTTTTTGACTTTTAAAATTGTTGAAAACAGGGTTACTTGTAAACATTATTTTCATATGGCATTATGTTTTCTTCAAGAAAAATTTCTATCGCTTTCTCAAAAAATCGGCAACGCATCAGTGACCTTTAGGGTCGCTGGTGTCCATGGACTGCGGGAATTGCTTACCATCAACCTACATGCCCTTTGCCTACTATTCTATAAAAAAAAATAGTTCAGAACATGATATTTTCCCCAAATGCTTTGAAGTAGGTACTTTTTTCAGTTTGATTGCTAAGAAGACCTAGCGTCCAATCCAAACCCATCATGATCAGCTCCAGTGGAGATCCAGCAGCAGTGGAGATTCGTCTTCATCAGTTTTAAATTCACTGGATACAACCATGTGTAAAAAAGAATTATGTAAATTCACCATTAAGTACATTCGTCTCACCAATTTATAGGTCCTTTACCAACATTATAGAACCCATAAATTTTATATTATTAACCTTCATAGTTGGTATACATACATTGAAAGTTAATTCATCACACATGCAAATTTATGTGTAAATTATCACAGGTAAACACACTTATTATTATTAAAATTATTCTATGAACCTAGTTACAATTTTTTTTATCTGAGGTCCATTCTAAAAAAATTAAAATAGCGATTTTAGAATAAACGAAAATAATTAAAGCAAAATATTTTATTTAATGACATGATTAAGATATGATTTTTCGATGACGAATGAACTATTATGGCGAGTTTACAAACCAAATTCGCTAAAGCCGTTAGTCTACAAAAACCTTTGATAAGACCTTTTGTTCACTTATCGCGTGACATGTTAAAACAAGCTGGGGGGTGACAGCCTTTGATGTCGAATTACGTCAGAACACCCACGATCAGGTTTTTGACTTTCGTTTGAGTAAGTTCTTGTCGTTTGGCGGGAAAATCAGGGTAAATCAAAGGAAATAGGTCATGTTTGTTAGTAGGCTTAGTGCGCTGAGATTAAGCGTAGTTCTGAGATGTAAAGTAGAAGACATACTCGTAACCTTACTACTCTCTATTTAGTCTAATGGTTGTTTGGTAGAGAATGCCATATGGCGTTAAGTCCACCATTTGTACATAAATTTTGTAATTTGTGCAATAAATTGTAATCTAGCTCAACACTATTTAATATTATGTCTTGTTATTAACCATGATAGTAATCTGTTTTGTGTGCTATTAAATAAAAAATAAATAAAAATAAAAAATAAAGTTTTTAAATAAATAAATAGATATGCATATATATATGATGATGACAATAGACAAAAATGCAGGGAAAAAATTGCGAAAATGAGATCCCAATAAAACCAAAAAACCAAACCAAAAATCTGAATAAGAGTTTTTGTATAATACATTAAAAAAAATTGTGCTAAATTGTATAGAGTGCTTCGATTTGTCTCGCCTTTCTTTTTATCTTTGTTATTTTCATAAACATTGCCACTAATACAAATAATTTACATACTAAAAACATTCTAAAGATTACTTTAACTGGCAATTAATAAAAATCTACCATATCAAGTTAATAATTTTGATATGTAATTCCTCAAATTTTAATCAGAGTTCTATTTTACTGAAAAGTGAGAAGATATTATTTTCGTTGAATTTCTGCGAATAACACTAGCAACTTATTTATATTGCAGCAGCAAATTCGATTCAAAAATGGAACTGCAATTTGAGCATTCAAATTGGGTCTTTCCACATACTGTATATAACTGGCAGTCAATAGAACGAATCCGGTGCGAAATGTGCGATGCGATAAAATCCTCTAAATATGTTA
This sequence comes from Ephestia elutella, assembly GCA_018467065.1. Taxonomy (NCBI): domain Eukaryota; kingdom Metazoa; phylum Arthropoda; class Insecta; order Lepidoptera; family Pyralidae; genus Ephestia; species Ephestia elutella. Next base: position 16,495,520 of record CM031571.1, on the reverse strand, counting down.
CTCAGTACAAAGGAGTCCGAGCCAAATGGGGCTCCTTTTGAATATTTTAAAGAGTTTTAGCATACCTATTTTTTTTTTATAAACTAGATTTGCAATGTTTACGACAATATCAACAGTTATTTTTATATAATTTTATATAAAAATATGATAAAGGGGTTGTTGCACAAAATGTATGGGGAGTCGGCTATATCATAAGCACCTGTCTGAACTTTACATTTTTGGGTCAGTATCAATGCCTTATAAGTAAATCCTATAAATTCGTAGCCTTTCTATGGTACATTTAGTCAACAAAATCGTAATGAAGGTTAGGCGAGTTCCGCCAAAATGGCCGACATCCATTATGATTTGACGTTGACGCGCTTCATTTGACAGTTCCGATTTCCGGTACGTTCAAAAATGTACTTTTATTACATACGTGCCCGCGGAAGATAATTATTTATTTTATATATTATTCATATATTTATGTGAAATACACATATGGTTTTGTGATATTGCATGTAACATGTGTTTGGAACATTTACTTTAATTAATTTTCTAAAATATAATGAAAATATCGAGCATGTATCTGATTTTCTGTATCATAATTTCTAAACATACGTACGGGCGCCATGTCAGTATCGCCATTATACGATATTAAATGTATTTTTGTACCATAACAAGATACGAAAAAACAAATATATGATGGTCTTAATCGGTTTTTGATATTATTTCTGATTTTTGGGGAACTATTCATAATATAGCCTGCTATACAACATGCCCTTTAAGGTAATGGCAATGTTCTTTATTTCACTAAATAAATAATTAAAGCTATTTCAAAATTATCTTTTGTTTATTATAGATGAAAAATGCGTTAATTTCTTTCACTACAAAGTGTTCAAAGATACATTGTTAGGACTTTCTATAGATATCCGTTTTTTTATAAATATCAGGGTCGTAGTAAAAACGAGAAAGAAATAATTAACAACTAAAGCACTTTAGCATTTCTATTAGTTGCGCCTTTGTTGCATGTCTGTTATAATTATCTCAGAAACTACAATGAGGGTTTGATGTTATTTTCACTACATTGATCGATGTTGACGTCTTGCTAAGTTCGTATACAAAAGTAAGGCAGTAATGTATATAAACAACGTCGAAAGTTACCCACAGGTAAGTAATGGAGGTAAGACCGTGAAATGACCTCGCCATCACACCTTTTTCAAACTTTCTTATGGACTTTGCTAAAGAATACATATAGTAGACTTTTTACGTGTATTTTCCACAATGTGGCCGACCCACGTACCTAGGCGGCATATAAATGAAAATATTTTGTGAATGTGGTCTTACAAAACAATATATTTAGGGTTTTATGGAATTTGTTTTAGTCTACGGTTGATTGGTTTTGCATAAATCAAATTATTTTATTTTCGACTAAATTGGCTGGCTCTGTAGCTGTATAACTAACTAAAGAATATAATCTGTATTTAATTATTCATGCAAAATGTCTACCATCCTCTCTGTTGCTCCCTATAGCCATCTACAACATAACAATATTTAAAACAATAGCTTTTGCTAATTTTTTATCTATAGAAACCATATATCGTTATCGTTCGGGAGAAAGTATACCTACTACTTACTACTAATATTATAAATGCGAAAGTTTGGATGTGAATTTAATATTTTGTGAGTATGTGAGGATGTTTGTTACTCAATCACGCAAAATCTACTGGACGGATTTTGATGAAATTTGATGTACGTGTAGAAAAATACCGGGAATAGCACATAGGGTACTTTTCATCCCGAATATCACACGGAAGCGAAGCTCCGGGGCGCAGCTAGTATTTTTATATAAAAGCCATATTGCAGCCAAGTACTGCCTACGTAGGTAATTTTTGAGTCAAAAACAAAGAAATAAAACTTTTTTCTCTCCTTTTTAGATATTCTTGCTGCACATTGCTTGTACTTAGATGCTAATTCCATAAAATTAGCTACTCCTTGGCGTTCTATTCGAATTCAACAGACGAATAATAGCAGGCATTAATCTTATGAGCGAGGAATCGCGAATTTATGGTAATACGTGGCTGAGATCGTATATATTTTGTCGAGGTTAAACACGGATTGAACTTGCACTCTGGCAGAATTTCACTGAATTAATTTGGAGATATAAGTACAGTTAACAACAAATCAACCTACCAAACATCATTGTAAAGCAGCTATTATCTCCTCATTACTATACTTATCATGAATATCATAAAATTAGACGCTGACTGACTCGTGACTGATTGGGATATCAGCGCAAAGTAAGATGAAACCGTTAAACTTAGGAACTAGAAATTTTCAAACAGAAATTAGATTTTTTTTATTAACAATATATATTGGAGCTGTAGTTTAAATTTTCTCAAATTTAACACTACATAATTTCATCGCGTGCCTAGAGGCGCCTAGGGACTCCTATTGCAGGATCAAACAGAGATGAGATAAATAAAGATATAAAAACGTTATCCGTAATTTACTTTTTATATTTTCTTTATACATATATCAATTATTCTATGTATTGTTGCAGGAGGGCGAGCGACAGGAGAGCTAACATGAATGCGACGCAAACACTACGCGGGATCAATGACACCAACCGTAAGTTTAGTTTTTAATAAAGTAGAACTTGTTATAGAATACGAGGGTCGATTGAGGGGCAGTCGACCGCCCTAGGTACAGCTGGAGCGATGAGGTTCTGAAAACCTACTGCGCCTCAGAGCTGACAACTGGCGACAGCTGGTGCAAGATCGCAAAAATGGCGTCAGTTGTGTTCGGAGGCCAAGATCCACTTTGGGTCACTGCGCTGTCGCAGTAGTGGCACTTATGGATTAACCTAAAGGCTAAATCCGTGTATCCTCTTATTATTTAATGTATTATTTTACTCACTTTGATCGCTCCAAGTGTGAGAAAGAACGGTACAGTGTACCTCAATTGTTGCGTAGTGGCTTGTAATTGGGATGTCCTTCATTCACTCTTCTATCAGTTCAGTCAAATTACAACAACAAACTCTCAAAATAAATCTAATAACAATAGCCGACAATTTTAGATACTTTTTTTTGCTCTGAAACCAAACTTGTTTCTTTTTGTTGCTTTGACATATCAAACCGTTACCATACGTATATCGTTACGTATCGTTGTACCATAGTACATATATACTGGGAATATAAAAAAAAATGCTAGGTCCAGGTTAAGACGAGGTCCGACCTGAGCTGCAAAAAACCAAATTCATATGCGCTTAACCGCGGCGTGTGCGCGTTGCAATAAGATTTTTGCACAACACAATGTTCTACTTTCGTTGGCAGAATCGAACAGATTTTGTACCGATTTAGCAACTATTTCTCAAATATCTTTAAAAATATTAGTCTAAAAACAAAAGTGCTCGGTTAAAACTTTAATATAGTATATATATTAACTAATTATATAAAAAAATATATATGTTAATGTTAATATGGGCTACGACATGGCCTTAAGAGAAAAATAAAAGGAAAGTTTTTTGCAAAAAATGTATTGAATACATAGAGCTAGCAAAAAAAATTTTAAATTTTATTTAGAGGCACTGACAGCTGTGGAAGCGGGATGTCAGATATGGTTTTTACCTATGTTGGTGATGGATAGGTAATATCTTCTGTGAATCCAATTTTCAGTGAACTTTGACAATCGAAGCTTAATTTGGAACTGAAATTGTATTGTAAACAAACCTTATAAGTTAATTTTATTCCCTTATTATTATAGATAAGCTTTTTAAAGTTTCGTCGAGATAAAATGGTATAGTGTTGTGTTCTGAATTGTGATTCATCTTCTAATAGAAATGCCAATCAATACTCTTTTCACAGGTAAATGTTGTTTACAATAGTTGAGTTTCAGTGAGCTTGTTCTGTTGATATACATCGATATGTTCGTCTCAATGATAAATTTTTCGTGTATTATATTGTTTTCTTGTAAGAAAATGTATCATCGCATATTAAAAAGAACTATTTAAGGAAATATTGAGTATAGAAATATTCGCAGTTTTCGAGGCAATTGCTAGGGTAGGACTAGTACCGTGGGTGTAATTATCGATAAAAAATTTCAAAACAACATTTTCGGTTCAATATATAACTGAAAACTAGTTCGGAACTTAGAAAAGGTGCATTTATCGTCAAGTATGTACATTTTGCAAACAATATTTTTCTTAGCTAAATACATACTTCTCTTCGATTTCAGAATCACCACTTATCGGCAAGGACGCCACACTTGGCTTAAAATAATTAAAAATGCAACTTGGATAATGCAACTAAATGAAGGATCTCGTATATGTAGTCGACATTTCGGCAACAACGACTTTTACATTGCTGGTGGCAAGATACGATTAAGAAAATCTGCTATAGATACCAACTAAGTTTGTAACTAACTTTTATGCCCTAATTTAAAGGGTGGGGGTGATTTACTACAATTGTATTCCGAGAATTTCGTTTATCTGGTTTATTCCAAACCCTAGTTATGAGGGTTCAAAAAAACGACGAAGCGCTTCGAGAAAAGGCAGATAGTTCTTGCGCTTCGTTTGACTTGTCTTGGATGACTTTGATTTTGACTTTTGCTCTTCGAAAACATTGCAATTTTAAAAGAGCAGTCCGTTGAGACTATATTATGCAATTACCATTACTGATGACTGACATGACTTATTACTGTGCCCATGACTTCGTCCGCCCATTAATTATTATTGTTAAAACGAGTATTAATATCATCAAGACGAATGAAAAAAAGGAATGGTTTTCTAATTTTTTTCCATATCTCATGAATAGTCACAGACTGGTTCCAGTTTTTGTTATATGTATAGACCATATGTACATATAGATATAAAAATAAATATTTAATTTTGATTAAATCAAATCTTTATAATTATACGTCAACGCGATTAGGAGATGTCACCGTAAATGTTAACCGTAAATTTTTCGCATAATTTGTGTTTTCAGACAGGAATCAAAACCTTATGGGGTATCTTCTTCCCAATGATATTTTTTAGATCAAACTAAAAAGTTAAGTTTGTTTTTGAAACTAGTTAGTGTTTTAGTTAAAGCTAATGTGAGATGCTTTGCGTGTACGAAACCCTCTAGCGATTTTTACTCTCACTAGGCCAGGTTTGTATTTACTACAAATATCGATCAAGTATCGATACAAAATGTCGATGCTTAGTTGTAAGTTCACATCACTTTCATACACTGTCATTAAATTTGGAAAACGTTTTTCGGCTTCATTTGACAACCAAGCTTATCAGTCTATTAAAGAATGATTTTTCTATGTCTATGATTGAATATTACAAATCTTTATCACTTAATTTATATTTTCTTGTACTTTTTTGAACTTCTGCTGTATTGGTAGACAGGATTATCATGTAAACATTAGGGTGGAGCGAAATTACTTTTTTCTGATTTTATATTTCTAATAGTGAAAAGTTTATGCCTTTTGGTCTCAAACATACACATTTAAAATATTATTTAAAAAAAAATAGGGTAACCGTCTCCGCAAGGTCATTGAACTTTTACGAATAGTCGATTTTAGACTCAAGTTTGTAGATTTTTAATTTTATTAAAATGACAAATATATGTATAATTCATATTAATTTCAGAAAGGTAAAATCCTCTATTTTCGATAAAAAATAATAAACAAGGCGCAATACTACGTAAAAGAAGAGTACGGGGGTGCAAAGGAGGGTCAGTTTTCGCATGAATAATTAAAAACGCGCTTGACAATTTTTTTGACAAATATCGTATAAATTCTTAGTACTATAATCAAAAAGGCTCGGAGTGCCTGTAATATGTCCATTAATTAATGATTTTTGTATGTTAAAGTCAAATGTGTTACCAACTTACAAAGATATATGAAGTTTTAAGAGTTGACGAGGTAAACTATAAGAACGTCAAAAAACAGCCTATATTTTCGGAAATTGCTAAGTTTGTCATAAAAAATTAAATATTTATAGCTTACTGCATTCATACCATCAGTAATACTTTTCAGAGAGATTTAATTGTTATCAGCACATCATAAAAAATGTAAAAATCTGCTCAAGTTCATCAAATGAATTTCATCTGCAGACTTGAAAAGTTTTCGACGGGATAGTATGATGCTTTTTGATATTTTGGCTTGCGAATGCAAAGATTTTACTCAATGCAATTGTCCAAGATATAAGAAAGTGCCAAAACGTGAGCAAAAATTTATTGATTGTAAGGAAATAAGCTCCCAGAAATATTCACAGATCTGTGTAAGTATCAGCAATAATTTCAGGAAACTTTCCCGAAGATTTAGGCTTTACGATACGTCTACAGTTAAATAGTCGCATGCCCGTTGACTGAAAAGTAAAAATTGACTGCTAGGTTTATATAGCGACGGAAAAATCATCATTTGGCCTGATCACTTCAGCTACATTAATTGTGAAACTATATGCTCCATTGTGGTTCTGTATTAAAAGAAAAACCTTCAGAGTTAAGATGGTTCTCGGTCTCTTTTTAACATTATTATTTACACGATACCTTCTAGAAGATTTAGAAAGCATATTAGAACCCAGTCACTCAAAGAAATGGCTATTTTGTGTACAACGACAATATTTTCTGGCTATGTTAATTGTCACGCAGAAGCAAATACGTAAGTTGGATGCTCGTCGTAGTTTGAAGGCACGCAGTATTTCTACGTCAACAACCTCAAGATTGTTTGTAGTGGCAGATATTCATTTCAATATTTTAAATGATATAGAAATAATATATTGGCAAAACGATTGTATCTAGCCACTATTTTTTATACAATTATCGACTGAAGAAATTGACAGTATAGTACAGCCTGGTGGCGAGAATCAGCTGTTATTCTTTAAGTTCTGTGTCCCATGCAATCTGTTGAATGAGTTGTGAAGATCACAGATGAAGTAGCCACTTAACATTACACTAAAACATCTTAATTGAGAGCCATACAGGCTGAATTAGAATTAAGAGAAAATGCCGAAATTTTACACTAAGTGTCATTTTAGAGCAAAATAATTTTATTTTTTAATGTATTTTTTTTTTACTTTTTTCGTTAAAACATATTATTTTATGCTTAATTAACACATTTTGTGTTAATTTACATAATTTGAACCCGTTTACATGTCAATAAAAGGTCTGACAGGTAAAGCAAATTTTTCAAAAAATTTTAAAACTTTGAAGCCAGTGCGGAGGCAAAAGATGTTGTTTGATTTATATCAAAATTGATATATAGTATTAAATTCGGGCAAGACACAAATCCCTTACTATTAGAATTCAAAATAAAGAAAAAAATATTCCCCATACATCCGCGCTCCACCTAGTAAACATATCCAGCTATAGTCTGCCAGCATGCTAGGAGTCCATTTGACTTGATACCTTTTTTCCCTATGCAGTATACCTTGGTGAAATCTCTCCCCATGTTCATCACTGACTACATTTAAATTGGGAATGCAGAAAATGTATTTTCAAGGACATGTTACACCCCAAACCAGAAAATTCGTCAGAAGGCTTGATATAAGTTGTTCATACGCTTCCAACAGTCGCGACGACTACTTCTTCGAACTTGAGCGTGGATTAAAGTCTCCACACACATGACAAAATAAATCTGGCGAATTTTTACACTTCTTTGATATTGTATTAAACGATTTAATGCAAAAACGAATAAAAATAACTGAAAAGTGCACGAGTTAACGACGTAAATGCAAAGTGTCAAAATTTTTTAGTAATTGGCGGTACTTAACTAAACCAACACAACAGCTGACGTAGTTATTAATCAGAATGTGGACAGGTTAATTAAAAACACCCATAGCAGGAATAAAGAGAGAGAGAGCAGGAATATTAGATGCGATATACGACGTTTAAATGTAAATAAAACAATTTTTGAAGTGGTGAAGTGATCGTTTTTGGTCATTAAAAAAAATCATATTATCGTAATCGGACCTGAGGATTTCTTTTTTGTATTTTTCTAAAGATATACTTACTAAAAGGAACCAGAATATATAAGTTTCATTTCAGAGCAAAATCCATTGTCGACTAGTGCAATTAATAAAATCACGATCTTTTGGCGCCCTTGGATCATGCCCATACGCCAAATGATTTTTAAATTATATCAAAAGTGATAGTGATTTTCCATGATAAAAAATAATCCTAAAGTATCGAATTTAATAATATCAATTTCATTTTCTCATCTTCATTTTACCACAAATAAAAATATTTATTTCGACAACTCGACAAACATTAACATCTATCTCATATCGTTGTCTGTCTGCCTGTCATAATGTCCGTCCCATTTCCTTACACGTCAAGGTGTCAAGTTGGAATTAATATACAAATTCTTAGGCTGCGGTCCCTCGGCGAGGGGAGGAATGCGTGGCGCGTGTGAAAAACTTTCATAAAATACCTTCGCGCATTACGTATTCATTTCTATACATACTTTTAGTTTCTCAGTGTGCCGACCTCCGTGGCCAAACGGTCATCTCACCAGTTTGTTACACCGGGGAGGTTTCGGGTTTGATCCCCGGTCAGGTCAAGATGGAAAATGATCTTTTTCAGATTGGCCTAGGTCTTGGATGTTTATCCTCGGACCCCGCATGTTAAGAAGATAAGTTATGGCAGTCACTTAAAACTTACAATATTCTAATATTAAAAGAAATGGACTGTATCTAACCGTAGGAGACGCCAGGCTAAAATACCAATAAATTTCATTTCTAATAGATCACGTAGCATCCCAAAGGGTCTAAAAATATAGTCGTACGAAAAAGTACTTAAAAGAGGATCAGTCGGCATTTGACTACAAATATATTCAAATAGAAGCGTTACACGGCTGAACTGTGGCCTGATTCTCGAATTCAAAGTCAATGTGTGAGCGGTGCGACAATAGTCAAAAATATAGGCTGTCTCTTGATATCGACGCCAGTCGCAGCGACCGACACATCTTATTGGATACATCATTATATGAAAAACTTTGAGAATGGTCTCTTGTATCGTCGATATCAGCGCAACGTTGAGGGGCAAGAGCGGCGAGTGGGGAGCGGCTTTGCGGCGTCTCAGATTCTCAACCTCATCGCTTATGGCAGTATATGTTGTCGCACCGCTCACACACTGCTATAGCAGCGACTATATTCGCTACGATATTGCAGCGACTTTAAATACGAGAATTAGGCCGCAGGGCACATCCGGGGCAATCGAAAGGTCGCCAACGTGACTGAGGATCTAAATAATCATGTATTTGAGGTTATGAATATTTATGCTAAATTAGGACTAAGACGCGCAGGGAATTTGTTGGACAGAAGGCACTTTGAGAATTATTCATTGGAATTTATAAATACTTATACAAAATTTGACTCTGACTGACTGATAGCAAATACTATATAAACTCCAGGGAGTTATATACTGATCATCGAGATATTATGTACTAGTTGCTGATAGTGACATCAATGCAGAGACGAAGCTGAACGTAGAAACTTGAAATTTTGTAAAAAGGTTCTTTATAAAGCGTAAGGAATTTGACGATTGGTCACGTTTCATTTAAATCATACTAAAGGAATTTTGGGAATTCGACAAATAAGGAAGAAAATCGAAATTGAAAACCATGCAAAAGACAGTTATTAATATTTCAAATGATGAATGTAATGTCAATGTGTATAATAGAGTCAAGGAAACTCCAAGATCGGATCGAGAAAGAACCACTTATACTATATGACCTCTATATGACACATAAAATAAAGAAAAGTATAAAGAAGAGAGAAATCAAGGCACATAAAGGACCCATCAAACTGGTTTGGAATTCGGCCAAAACATAAGCATTGAAATCATATCGTTCAAATACTAGCTGTCAAAATAAATTGTATTGAATACCTTCGAAGAGGTACTTAAAGGGCCATCAGGGGATCCCACGATACGTGACCAGCTAGAAACACAAATGCACAAATAAGTGATGATATAGAAATAAAGCAAAATGTAGTTCAAGTATAGAAACCTTTGTTAAACATAAACAGTAACTATTTACTTTCCAGACTAAATTCACAATAAATACATATCAAACTTCTTCTTCTTGTCGAGTCGCAATAGCTATCAAATTAGTTTAGACCAGTACTTAGCCACACTGATGGCTCTGTCGTTGGTCTCGTTTAAGTCCTCTATTGTGCATATCACACTAATATTCAAAGAGGAAGTGTTTGTAAGTTTCTGAGTGTGTTTGTGGTAATCTTCGTAGCTACTGAAAAGTTTAAAAAAAAACTTTCACCAATAGAAAGCTACGTTATACCTGATCGACATAGACTATAGTTTATGTGTGCCCCAGAAGGTATCTGGGGCGCTAGTTTAAAATGAATCACTACACGTTGGCGGAAATAGTAAGGAAAATAATGCCTGGTAATTTCTGGACAATATGTATTAACTATTTTGTGTGCATGATATTGATGCAAATCAGCTTTTGCGCGATTGAATTACACCTTTCACATTTACAATATTTGCAGAATGTAGGATGATAGAATAAGAACAAGCATATTATCCAGCTAAAGTTAATTTATTATAAATTTTCACATGATGTACACATTTTAAACATTAATGAATTAAATACTACTATACTAATACTACCTATAAATAAATACTATATATTAAAAATCTAACTCTAAATTTGGTGTCGTTGGCAAGGTGCCCATCACACAGGCAGCATTCCCGCGCTGAATAGCAATAGCTAATCGCTGCGCGAGAAAGCTGCCCGCACGAGGGTCACCTGTTGCCTCCCTCAGGCGTTTACTGAGCTCCCTGTGGAGCCCCCGTGCGCCACTGCCCCATGAGCCTAGAGTCTCGACGCCAAAAGCCACAAACTGGTATTGTGCGCCGAGACAACTATATTTGTTGGTCTTTAAGCGTTCTCGGGCATCTGCCGCCGCCCCGGCCTGTCTGCTTGTTGCGGGGAGGTAGGATGCAGCCAGGGTATCTGCGCAAGTGGCATCCCAGACTAGCGCTCTACCCATATTCCATGGGATTAAAGACATCCCATCGGGGCGCTTACCATCGTCCCGTGCAATCCGGGGCTCGAGAGCTACGGGGACTTTGGCACTGACGAGCGCCCTTCTGAGGATGTCATTCAGGGCAGCATGACGGGACTGACGGCCGGCGCCCGAGGAACAGGCGAGTCCGTGGTGACCAAGACCATCAACGGCAGCACCACAGGAAGCACAGTTGTGACTTACGCATACATCAGTTCCGAGTCGGAGACAAACAGCTATGCGTAGTGTTAATGGGTCTATGAAGGTTCCGAGTGCAGGCGAGGGGTAGGCATGGAGCCAATGACCAGACTCTGGCCTGGATACAGCCAAAAGTCTTGCCCGCTCCCTCCCTGAGGTAGAATTTAGAATTGATTGAAACGAATTATTTGATGAAATGGTGTCCCAGGCTCTTTGTTTATACAATTTGGATGGTAAATTTTGACCCGGTCCAGCTAACCATGCATTCGAGGCCTCATCCAAGCATGCAATCTCGCAGTTTGTTACCGAAGTGGTATTAAGTATTTTACCTGCGAGATTGGAAGTGCTATGAATTGAGGACAGGAATGCTGGTAAAGCTTACACTTGAAATTTTGCGGGGTCCCAAGCCACCAAGCCTTATAGGCAAAGAAGCTTGAGCCCATGCCTGCTCGCTTAAGTGAATGTTTAAAATAGCTTCAATTTGGGATTTCAGGAGTAAGTCAATAGGTTGCAACAGATCAGGGAATTTCCAGATAGGACAGCAGCGAAGCAGGTAGGTGAATTTTGGCATTATTAAACAAAATTTTAAAGATAAATAAAGCTGAATGACTACTAATTTTAACAAGGCGGTCCGAATAGTCGCTAAATTTTGAAAATGAATTTCTTAGGAGGGAAGGTATGGCATCTTCAAAGATTGAGTGAACCCAGTAGATGAAAACTCTCTTTTGTTATAATTTTTAAATTTGGGGCGATGATGTTAAAATTCTGAATAATTTTTGATGCCAAAGTATTATCATTTATGTTAATGAATAATTCACATTTATTTAAATTTAAATCTAAACCAATTTCTTGAAATTTGTTTATTATTTGTGTTAAATCGTTCAGAACGGTTTGTGAGTCTCCACCTAGTGTTCCATCGTCGAGATACCATACATTTAATTTGGAATTTAGACTATGAATTATGGAATTGATAGCCAAACTAAAAATTGCTGGACCGAGGGGATCACCCTGCTGACAACCTACTGCCGAAAGAATTTCATTATTTTTATGCATCAATTTCGATGGACTATGATAACACTGAATCATAAAATTGTAAATTTCGGGTATGTGATACTTTATTTCATTCAGCAGGGTGTCTCTGTTGACCGAATTAAAAGCATTTTTCACGTCTAATTTTAAAATAACTTCGCACAGGTTGCTCTGGGCAAACGTGCGCACGGCGTGTACTGCTGCCTCACACCCGCCACGTGTGCCAAAACCAACCTGCACGGGTTCAAACAGGTCTTGAAGTTTTTGGCGGGTAATACGCACACAAATTTTGGCTGCTAAACGTCGAAATGTTGTGCCTACAGCAATAGGACGCACGCCACCGTCCTTCTTTGTCAGGGCTATGAGGTTCGCCCCATAGAGAATCGGCGTCACGTCCTGGCAGACATCTCCACGCAGCATCAGGTTAACCAGCTTAGTTATACAAGAAATTAATTTTTGACCAGCCACTCCTGTGCCGTGACTGGTGAGATCTACCAGATGCTGCGGTGAAATCCCGTCCAAGCCGGACGCCGACCCTTTTGGGAAGGATGCGATGGCGGCTATGATGTCCTTGTCAGAGGCTTGCAGGCACGAGGAATTTTCTAATGGGGGATCTACAAAAAGGGGTAGAAGGGCCTGGGGGATGTTTGGATTGTAATGCAGCTGCAGTCTCCGGTGTGTCGAGGGCGAGGGAGTCATTGGAGAAAAGGAGTCGGGTCGCTCCTTTGAGGTCACCGTCATGAATTTTCTCCTCGACCTTCCCAAGCAAATCGAAATGTTTTCTCTGAGTTGAATTTTTCCGAAAATTGCTACAATTTTGATCGAATGTTGGTGTTAAAATATTATTTTTGATTTTTTGTGTGAGCGAAACATTATTTTTTGTTTGGTCTGATACGTGTAAAATTTTGAAAGCGAAAATTAAGACATTACGCCATGAGTCAATGCTGTTGGCACTCACGCAATTTGAAATTACTTCTGTGAGTGCCTCAGCCACGGCAGTTCTGGCCTCACGTGGGATGCGTTTAATAATTTGGTTTGATTGCTTGAGTTGCCCGAGGAGAGACTGTAATGGGATGGAATGATTAAATGGTGGTGATACAGAACTTGTGCTGATGGAAGGGGAAGAATGAATTCGTACCTGATGTGCACGGGACTGATGTATGTGTAAACCTCTTAGTGTTGTGAAAGTTCTAAGACAAACACAACACTGCATGAGGGTTTGATAAAGGTCCTGAAATTGCCTAATTCTAAAATTATTCTAAAACAGTATAAAATAATAAAAAAGACGTCACGATATAAAAATTTTCCACAGATATCTCATTATTTCTCATAGGTATTGCTGTTCATCATCATGATATTATGTACTATGTTCATCTTCTTTGTTTCTGCATAAACTAGAAATTGCATTAATGATATTACATATGTGACAGATTCCATCAATGATTTTTTCTCTCTGACGACTTAGAAAAATTGTCTTTTTAGATGTTCTTGATTTTTATTACATTCCCTTTGCTAGCACCGCACGAAGTCAAAAGCTGAACGAAATTCTTATTTTCTTCTATGCAATGCTGCAAACGTAATTTCGTAGGTCAGCCAAATTGAGTATGAGGTTATTTTTCGTTCAAATCAACTCGGAAATTGGAAATTTTGGTATCAGTATATATATTCAGAAAAATGTCCTTAAATATTTAATTTGAAAAATACTTTTTCATGACCATATATTAAATATAGAAATTATTTATTTATTTTCGATTTTTAATCAATCAAACATGACAGCCAAAAACGAAATTGTTAAATTAGCTAAAGTTCTATACTCACAGTGTTTTGTGGCAGAACCCTTTCGGGAAAATGTTACGGCTAAATGTGATTTTAATATGAAAGTTGAAATATGGTGACCCTTTGCTGTTTTAGACGTTAATAAGTTGGGTAGCATCAGATTCACTTTTTCTCTGGTAGATTTACGTAATATAAACTTGTCTGGTACGAGTACATACATAATCCATGCGATTTTAAAAAGTTGGCATGTTTGGCGACTAAGACTGTTTATTAAGTTTCTTACGGCATTTCTTCTTAGCAGTGGTCGTTCCGAAATGCTAGTTGTTTGTAGCTTTTTTTATAACATTGAGCGGCAAACAAGCAAGCGGGTCACCTGATGGTAAGTAATCACCGCTGCCCATGGACAACCACAACACCAGGGGTATCGCCGGAGTGTTGCCGGCCTTTTAAAAAGACGTAGGCTTTACAATTAGTAGGTTCTTCTTCTTTAACTTAAACTTTATATTACCGTATTTAACTAATTATATGTTATACATCTGATTCTACTGATTCTATATTATTACTGATTCAAAATTGATATGGGCCCGATTTTTTAACATAGATTTAATAACATATTTCCCGTAGCTTTAAATCATTTAAAACGTTTGAAATAACAACCACTTCCATACTACTTTGATAATAATTATTTTGCTTATTTGTATCATTTGTAAAGAGAGGAGTCCCTGTAACACAAGTTTTTTTTACATAGCGCAGGGCTGCAGTACTTGTAATTTGTAACTTGGTAATAAATGATTTATGATTTAATAAACATTTCTCACTACCCCACCAGATGAAGTCACCTACCCAACGACGTCAGAGTGGTTCGACGGCAACTGCTCCTGGGTGGACGCCGTGTCCTGGGGCTGCAACGGCACCGCGGGGGGCAACTCCACCTCTAGTGACGTCACGTCGCTCGTCCTCATGGCGGTCACGTCGGTCGTACTGGCGCTCATCATCCTCGCTACTATAGTCGGTGAGTTTGAATTCAGATTTTATAATAACAGCCGGTATTTACAAGGAAATAGTCATTCGAAATTCGAATAGCAACCAATACGTCACGTCCCTCGTCCTCATGGCGGTCACGTCGGTCGTACTGGCGCTCATCATCCTCGCTACTATAGTCGGCGAGTTTGAATTCAGATTTGGCAATAACAGCCAGTATTAATATGGAAATTTAATTTGAAGCCAGGATTTATATCAGGTGATCTAACAAATGCCATTTAACATTCAAATCAATTTTTTAAATGAAACAGCCAATGTCTCCTACACTGACTGTCACATTTAAAATGCTCATCTTTGACATTTGGAATATAGAATAATGACGTCACGTTTTAGCGGTCATGATCTTATTTTACTATCATTTGCTTTGAAAAATCTGATATTTAATGAAAAATTCCAATAAGTACTTATTTTTGAATCAACACAATAAAACTTCATTAATCATAAGACAAATTACATGGATGCAATAATGCAATCATAACTTTTAGTACCTACGACTCACAATTCTTCACTTTAAATAAAGCTACGCAGAATACTATTAAGATTTCAAATAGCTATAGTGGAGTTTATTGCCGCATTCTCAGCTTAAATGCAGAGCCTGTAAACTCCAGACTCCGCGCTGCAGTCACGACTCACATCTAGCGTTGCAGGACTATCGATAGTTTGACTATCGATAGTTGACCTTGAAAAATAGTCATACTATCGATAGGCCTATCGATAGTATCGATAGCCAATGGTTTGCAATACTATTGATGATACCCAAAACTATCGATAGTATTGCTTTTCAATACTTTCGATAGCATCGATAGTATTGAATTACAATACTATTGAATTTTTCCAAGCTATCGATAGTGCAATAGTATCGATAGTATTGATTAGAAAACATCAATACTATCGATAATATCGATAGTATTGAAAAGCAGTACTATCGATACTATCGACAGTATTGGGTATCATTAATAGTATTGCAAACTATTGGCCATAGATACTATCGATAGTATGACTATTTTTCAAGGTCACAATACTATCGATAGTCAACACTATTGCTGCAACGCTACTCACATTTACTCCATCATAAGATATAGAGGATATAGAACTATAGCGACTGTTGCTGCCACTATTGCCACCACTACAGAAATCTAATAAATTCCGTTAACTATAAGCAAAATAGGTATAACTGTGAAGTTCCTTCGCACAAACACAAATTCAATCTAGTCGAATTTCGTTCGAATTTGAATTTTCGTGCACTTCTTTTGTAGTGAGTGTGTGAGCGAAATTCAATGTCAAATTTTTATGATACTAGCCGCGCTCCGAGGCTTCGCTTCTGTGGTAATTTCGGGATAAAGGTATGGAATGTGCTACTCCGGGGTATAAAATTCCTGGTATTGAAACCCGTGTACCAAATTTCATTAAAATCCGTCCAGTAGATTTTGCGCGATTGAGTAAAAAATGTTTTTTACTTTACTTCAAAGACATCCTCACTAAAATCAAAGCTATCGCGTTTATGTACTTAGTTGGATAGTAGGATTAAATTAACATTTGCATGTAAAAAATAAAATAAAAAAAGATGTCGTAAATTTCTTTTGCGGCATTGGTATCGAATCCAAATCTTTGACATGTCAACCATCCTACTACCACAGATTACTAAATAGCCTTTTAACTATTCATGTGCTACTGCAGTTTTTTATATTTCTACACTTTCAATAATTTTCGTTGGCATTTATTATGGATTGGGGTTTATTATTGCAGCTTTCAACTATTACGGCTGCAGCCTGTCTTTTGTGTCGACCGTACAGTCGACATTTGGGCGGTAATAACAGGCTAACGCACAGACAGCATATCAAGTTCCACCACAGTGGACTGCGACAGGCCAATCTATACCTAGATGTTATAAAATTTATATATTTATAATTGAAGTAAGATGGTATTCATCAAATGTTATGACTGCTCTATTTCCATCTTGTGTCACTCCACTCCAGATCAGCTTGGCTTGAGTCAAACATTACTTCTGGCATATGACAGCTGTGCTATAAGAAACTAAACTAAATTACTGTACGACTTTGAATTCAAATCAAGCACACACGACCGCATATCAACCCTCACAAACTCACTGTAACTTGACACACAGGATTACATTCAGGGTAACTTGATGTCGACTGTACTTACTACAAACTATTGCATTTCAAGCAAACCATGTAACTTCGTGACATATAGAATTTAGTTAAGGATGATTTGCCACCGACTGTACCTACAAGCTTCTTGGATGAAATTGAGCGGAATTCCAATCAAGCTCGTACATGGTTTGAATCTTTATTGCCTCGTCTGGTGGTATGCTTTCTTCCTAGTCATGGATGGAATGAAACATGACTATTTACTTGGTAATTTTAAGGAAATGGTTTGTCATTGTCTTTTTTATTTAATAGTACCTGATAGTTCAATAAAAATCTCACTATTTTTTTCAATCACCAGAAGTATTGACATTAAAACTAATGCACTAGAACTAGATTACAGTACAAATTTACGAGATACTGAGGATTTGAAAAATTCTAAATCGCTCTACCACTAAAGATTTTAATAAGTCTTCAGGCAGGAGCGGCTTTAGGGGGCGCGTTTGGGCGACGGCCCAGGGCGCCGGACGTCAAGGAGGCGCCGCAGGCGCCCCTTGTTGTCCGGAGAGAGGCGCCACAGGCGCCCCCTGTTGTCCAGTGAGGGCGTCGCAGGCGCCCCCTAGTTGTCGGTGAGGGGCGAGAAGAAGGAGAGGCGCCTCAAAGGGTCTTCCCAAAGAGGCGCCTCAAAGGGTCGTCCCAAAGAGGCGCCTCAAAGGGTCGTCCCAAAGAGGCGCCTCAAAGGGTCATCATAAAGGGCCGCCGCAGGCGCCTCTTTATTTATTACACGCTAGCTTTTGCCCGCGGCTCGCTCGCGAGCTTTTTCCCGGGATGATACCCTATGGGAGTTCTCAGTACTTTCAACTATGTGTATGCGAAAGATGGATGATTGGTTCAGTAGATAAAGCGTGAAGAAGCAACAAACAAACCAACAAATTCACGCATTTATAATATTAGTTAGGATTATTTTGAGTTGGCACATATTGGTCGTAAGAGAACTCCAAAAGCGCTTACGCTTAGGCCCTTTGTGCCAACTCCGCCATTTTCAAAAATAATTAAAAAAATCCTCGACTATCGATTTTTATATGTTTATTGAATCTGCTCTTAAAATTTCGCGGGAATCGGTTGTGAAATGCGACCTCTAGAGGAGAACACAAAATACACAGACATACCAAAGCATTCTAGGCAAAGCTCAATTACTTTTTATCCTCGACATTACACCTGTGTAATTGCAAAATTTCCACACGCGTATCGAAGTTCTGTCACTTTGACTCTTTTCAAAAAGGTTAAGCTACAGGGAAAACCCTTAAAAATATTGAACGCCAATATCAAAAATTCTTGATTTCTGAAATGGTTTTTTTTTCACTATTTTCGCACTTTTTTCGTTTATGTCTTTCTCAAATAATTCTTTTTGCACCTTATAGCTCTCGTTAGTCCAGTGCTAAGTAATAAAAACTTGTGTTACAGGTACTTCATTCTTATGAATCTTAAATAAAATATATAAAAAAAAAACTTTAAACTCTCAATGTGCTCGATAGTCGTCTGAGGCACGAAATTTTATAATATATTTTTTAGTCTTTGCCTTTTTCGTATGGGTTTGAAGAGTATTTAGGGGGCGCCATAGAAATCTCGCCCAGGGCGTTGGTAGTGCTAAAGCCGGCTCTGTCTTCAGGAATACCTTAAACAGAAATTTTATCATAAAAGTAAGTAGTATACGTAGTCGGTTTTCCCTGAATCATTTAAGTAATTTCATTTTTGTTTTTTGTTAAAACAATAGTTGTACTTTACCACTGTAATAACTACAGTGGAAAAGTACAACTATTATTATTAGCGAAATCTTGTCATAAGAAATTGACTTTGTTAGGGCTGTAATTAGTCTGTAAGACTTCTTAAAAAAAAGTACCTAATATTCCTCTCGTATAGGACAATTTTGATGCTTTGTTTGGTCAGAACTTCTCACATTTTTCCCGACTAATCCTGTCAATATCTCCGCGCGTAGCATTTCAAACAACTGTTTTTCTAATCAAACGTACATTTGCTAGTGCTGGCAACCGTCCAAACTGTTATATCCTTGTGTAACACACTGAGTCGGGTTTGATGGAGCCCCGTTGCTGTATTTTATTAACTGGTACAGTCAACAAAAGAAGCTGCTCAAATTTATTGAAAATTCGCCGGTATTGCCGACGTATATGAATGCATAACTTACTAATTTTGACGCTGACTAACTGATTGGGATATGAGACAAAACCGCTGAACATAGAAACTTGGAATTTCTCAGATAAATTCTTTATAAGTGAGCTCTAAAAAAGAATTTTGGAAATTCCACCTATAAGGGGTCACCCCCTTATACAAGTCGGTCGAGTTAACTGCGTACCTGGCGGCCGTACGCCGAGTACTCCAACGAGGTGCGCAGTTAGCTCGACCGAGTTTGTAGGTAGAAAACTAAGTTTACGCGGGCAAATCCAAGAGCAAAAACTCACTCTCGAAAAGTAGTATCTAATCTAAAGCAGAATGCTAGTATTCTACAGGATCTAAGCGCGTTCGACAGTTGACGAATTTTTTTAAACAAGTTAGCCGCGGTTCGGACGTTCATTTAATTTTAACAAAAAATGCCTTCACTACAGTCGCGTTTCGTTCGTCAAAATAGGAGTAATAGAGATTTATTAATTGGACTTACTAATTTGAATGGTGGTCGTTGACGCCCGAAACGCGCTTAGACCCTGCACTCCTACAGGCAACATCAAAAACAAACAGTCTCAAACGATACGGCTGCCATCCAATTAGCATGTGTGGCTTGGTGTGGCTTGGCGTGGCTTGGCTCAAGCGAATTGGCTCGCCAGCGGCAAATTAAAAGGAGTTTGCTGCCAAGTGTAGTCAGCAAATTAGCCTTAACATGTTGTTGAGTAGTTGTTTTACTTTCATTTATGCTCTTAGTAACTGACCCTTGTTTGATTGCTTTATCTTTCTTTGTAGCTAGCTTTCGCCCGCGTGAATTTCCCACGGGAACAATGCTTTTTCCCGGGATGAAAGGTACC
Organism: Ephestia elutella; assembly: GCA_018467065.1. Classification (NCBI taxonomy): domain Eukaryota; kingdom Metazoa; phylum Arthropoda; class Insecta; order Lepidoptera; family Pyralidae; genus Ephestia; species Ephestia elutella. The sequence continues at coordinate 16,475,346 of CM031571.1, read as the reverse complement.
CTATGTCCTTCTCCGTACTTCCAGCTATGTGTATGCGAAATTTCAGGAAGATTGGTTCGTAGATAAAGCGTGAAGAGGTAACAAACACACATACAAACAAACAAACAAACTAACTCACTTTCGCATTTATAATATTAGTTAGGATTTATGTAAGTATTATAGGTACGTATATTTTTATGTTTATTAGTATTATATATGTATATTAATTTATTTTATTTACGTAGCATCTTTATATGTACATATTCGTTTAATTTACTGATAATTAATTTGTATCATAGAATTTATTTACACACACCCACATGAATTCTCTGCGCTCAACCCTAAGGTTTGACTGTCAGACAATACTTATAGCATTAAGTCCACCTTTTGTACTGTACTTTTGTATGTGTGTACAATAAAGTTTAAATAAATAAATAAACAAGTAACCAGAGTGAATAGGCTGCTTCTGGATAAGCTTGCTACATCGTAGACCTCATCTCTCCTCGGGCAAGATTGTGGTCAAGAGCAAACTCATCTTTTATTTAAAAAAGTATTTTAAAAATGTATTCGATTATTGGCCCATTGAGTTTGATCCCTAACAAAAAATAAGTCCAAAAATCTTTTTCATACAAACAACCTCAGCAACAACAAACAACTCCAAAAAAAATCAATAACTTTTATTACTAGTTTTTCCCTACGGCTTTCGACTTCGATGGTTCGACGACCCAAAGAGGATCTTGGCCTCCGATACTAGAAGCTTCCATTCCTTTCTGTTCTGCGCTACTTCCTACCAGTCGGCTCTTTGGAGGGTGTAGTGTATTCATGTCTTTTTTACTTTATTCTTGTCTATTTTACTTTAATAATTACTTATTTAGCTCAAAATGTTCTTTTTTACACTTTCTAACTACTACTACTACTTTTCTTGCTGCCCGTGTCCTCGTCCGAATTCTTAACCCTACCTTCTTTCTTTACCCCTATACCCCTGTGCCGCGTTCGCCTTCTAGTGTTTTTTACTTAAACTGTATTTTTTATTAAACTGTAAATATATATATAAACTTTAAAAATCTGTTATTTTACTTCATAACAAGGGCCACCAGATCTTTTAGGACCTCATCCCTCCAGCGGTATCTGGGCCGGCCGACAGGTCGTTTCCCGCTTGGTCGTCCCTTATACGCTCTTTTAGCTGCGCGATCCTCTCCCATCCTCTCCACGTGGCCGAGCCATCGAAGCCTTGCTGCTTTCGTTTCGCCCATAATATCGGGCTCCGCGGCGCTACGGCTTTCCCGGCGTAAAATTTCATTTTTCAACAATTTCATCCCCTTAGGGATGACATTTCAAAAATTCCTTTCTTAGTGCTCACTTACGCTACTCGTATATAATAAACTTATATAAAAAAATTCATGTTTCAACGTTCACCGCAGAGAAGAAACTGCGTTTACATACCAATTTCCTAATAATATTTTCCTTTCAAACACTTGGTTGACTGGAAGAATTTCTTTTTGGGATAAGTCCGCCATTGTCGCCTCTCTTTTGATTCACTATGTTTTGTATTTTTCTTGTGTATATGTGCAATAAAGAGTTTACAAACAAACCAATAAGACAGCAAGCAATTTTATATACAGCCCGAGACTTTGTTCCAGTGGGAATTTCGGGAAATCCTCTTTTACTCTTCCCTACACTCCTAAGGAATCTACAAAATTTCAGCTTCCTACGCCCAATAGTTTTGGCTGTGCGTTGTCTATCAGTCACTTAGTCAGTAAAGGAAGAATCCTAACTAATCCATACTAATATTATAAATGCGAATGTTTGGATGTGAGTCTGTGAGTTTGTGAATTTGTGAGTTTGTGAGGATGTTTGTTACACAAGCACGCAAAATCTACTGGACGGATTTCGATGAAATTTGGTACAGAGGTAGATAATGACCTGGAATAGCACATAGGCTACTTTTTATCGCGGGAAAAAGCACTGTTCCCGTGGGAAATTCACGCGGGCGAAGCCGCGGGCAAAAGCTAGTTAATATTATAGATGCGAAAGTGAGTTGAGTGTTTGATACCTCTTCACGTTTTATCTACTGAACCAATCTTCCTGAAATTTCGCATACACATAGCTGGAAGTACGGAGAAGGACAGAGGGTACCTTTCATCCCGGGAAAAAGCACTGTTCCTGTGGGAAATTCACGCGGGCGAAGCCGCGGGCGAAAGCTAGTTTGATATAAATTGATTCACTATTTAAAAAAATATCTAAACACAAACAGAATGTATGTTATTTCACCCGAACTGCCTCACTTGACCCACTGAACAGATTTCCCTCTCGACTCGGTTTGAGCTACGAGTTGGATTGACACTGTGGTTATCGATTCGACTCGAGTTAAGATGCCAGTCGATTCGTGAACTTTATCGAGCTGAAGTGTCTATTGATTTAGACGGAGTGCACTTCGGTGCACGTGTTTGAATTGTTAAGTTGAAATGATTGAGTTTATGCACTATTTGGAAAACTGATTTTATTATATGTGAGGAAGAAGCGGCTCAGGGAAACCAAGACAGAGTTATATGAGCCAAATAAAGAAGTGAAAGAGTTAGCAATGGAAAGAGAAAAATGGAAGGAACTCCACCGACAAGACCCTCGCTATTAAATTTTATGATGATGATTATAAGTTAACAAGCTAATGATTGAAAAATAAAAAATACGACTGACTACTCACAAGCCTATGTCACTCGGAGGAATGTAAGGAATCTAAAAATACCTCTCACATCAAAATCTGTTAAGCTGTTCAGGACTTATGGTGGAATAAAGAAACTTACATACAACATACATACATGAACCCTATAACACTCCTTTTTAGGTCAGTCGTGTAAAAATATGTAACATCTTTACCCCCGCTTTCCTACTCTATTGGAGTAATTTCGTAAACATTACTCCCACAAATTGAAAGAACTTATTAGCCCCATATACTCGTAGTTTCGCTCCACATTAAAAATCTCGTGTTCGCCCCACACTAGGCTTATTTTGCTCCAAACGGCATTGCCAACAGGGCAAAACAGGCATAGAGAGAGGGGCGAACACCGGATCTTTTTATGTGGGGCGAAACGACATGGGGCGAAAGCGAAACAAATCCTAATTTCGGGACGGAAGTGTGTAACAGGAAGAAACAAATGCGCCGTGGCTTATTATAAGATGAGACGGACATCATAGAGAGAAATCAAATAAAGCTGGCTTTCCACTATACAATATACATAGTTCCATAAAGGTTCTCTTCCACACGGCTTCTCAATAGTGACATCACAAAAGGCGTTTGAAGTCTTCATTTTCTAATAATTTCCGACTGCCGCCCAGCTAGACGCTTTTCATTGAAACTTTATGGAACTGATCACGATGTAATATTTTGTAATATAACTGGTATCCACAATGGATTCGTATGGTATTCGATATATTGTTATTTCACTTTATGGAGCGAAAGCTAATAATCCTACTAATAATTTCATTCAGCAGTTTTTGCGTGATGAACGTACAATTAAATAGACAGACAAAATTTCTACGAAAGACTCCTCATATCTTTTTTCTCAAATGTCTCATATGTACAGACATAACCAATTAGGTACAATTTTGTTATGTATACTTACATTAATTTTGTTCTATAGGTATTACATATGTAACGTGTAACCTTCAGGTTGGGATTAAAGCTTTACATAAATTATACGCTCATTTTGACGTTCACTCTATGGAACTAATCTATGAAACCTCAAAATTAAGGTAGTGTAGAAATATTTAAAGTGGTAAAAGTGGAACCAAACCGGTGTTTCTAAACAAAATTTGAATTTTGAGAATGTTTAACAACAACTAAGAAATCATTTTTTAAATGTTTAAAAAGAATAAAAAAATCTTGTAATACCTGTAAACAAAACTGCAGTCTGACTCGCTGATAACTTTCAGAAAACACAAAATACCAGTGTTTCATAACTTTCTTTCATAAAATTATTTTGCTTCGGCCAGCAATAATAAGTCCTAAATATGCTCGAAGGCTGAAAGAGATCCGACATATTTTGAATAACAAAAATATATTTCTATACTGAGATCCTTTCCACGCTTTTTGGCGTAACTCGTGACAATAGTACAATGCTTTGCGGGTTAGGCTGATCCAATTTAATTTCACAATGAAACGATATAATTTTGTAAAATATAACAAAATAGCTTTTACCTTCTGTGTTAAAGCTAAAGTTTTAAAAAGCAAACACCGCAGTCCATAGACACCAACGACCCAAGAAGGTCACTAATGCGTTGCCGACCTTTTGAGAAAGCGAGGTACGGTGGTGGAATAGAGCGGTTGGTACAAGGCGAACAGCTCCTGCGAACACTCCCCATTGTAAATGCGATAAAAGATGCAAAGGGATGCGACATCTCTGCGTAATGCCAAGGAGTCCAAACGATTAGAGATTCTGGAGTCGCCGACAATTCGAGCAGCTCTTCGTTGAATGCGGTCAAATGGGCGGAGTTTATATTCCGGTGCTCCAGCCCAGAGATGCGAAGCTTTAATAAAGAAATTATGTACACGTCTGTGTAATTTAATGAATTCTTTAACAGAGTAGACAACAATATTCAGTGCCAAACATTGCAATTGTGACAGGACTTAATACGTTTTCGGCCATATCTATTTTTCCACCCAGTTTCATTTAAAATTTTGAAAAATTAGGTTAAATTATTTTTTTCTTTGATTAAAGATTAAAATAAAGTTCATGTTCTCATTTTGTCAATTCCAAAAAGTGTTTTATCGAAATATTTAAAAGGAGACGAAGGTACCTAATTATAATAAAAAATAAATCAAAAGAGAGAGAGAGAGAGAGACTCAAACTTTAGAGACTCGAAAAAAATATTTTTAGTAGCACACATAATAATAGGCATATGGACCTCTAAAACATAGTTTAAAAGTCTTAAATAATCACTAAGAAAATTTAACGATTCTTTTCAAAATTAAAACAAGACTGAAGTCGTTACAAACACTTTTCAAAGTGAGATTCAATGTCGTAATATCAGTTGAAATCATCCCAGAATTTCAGAACTTTGGAGTTTTTAAGTATTTAAAGGATTAATTTGTTCACCCTCTTTTGTTATTTTTCTTATTGTTATGAAACTCTGTTTTAGTTCCATCAAAGGTCATCTGAATCATTCAAGATAACGTAAATCTTAAAAAACCATAATCGCGGCTTCATGGGTTGACTGCAAAATTAAATGTGTCTACGATCAGTTAGTCTATGTTAGTAACCGGTATCTAATCCTATCTAATATTATAAATGAAAAAGTGAGTTTGTTTGTTTGTTTGTTACCTCTTCACGCTTTATCTACTGAACCAATCTTCCAGAAATTTCGCATACACATAGTTAGAAATACTGAGAAAGACATAGGGTACCTTTCATCCCAGGAAAAGCACTGTTCTCGTAGGAAAATCACGCGGGCGAAGCCGCGGTCAATAGCTAGTAATTTATATATTTCTAAAAAATCACTCTAGCTAGGTCACACATCTGAAAAATACTACAACCAAACAAAAGTTGAATTGCTCAGTCTTTTTGTTTTTCATACATTTTCAGTAAAATTTACTAAAAGTGAGGTGAACTTTTTACTTTAATTGATTTAAAATTTAATGAGCTCTCTGTAACTTTAATGCTTGCTTTTGGATTATGCAAATTATGTCGAAAAAGTTTACAGGTTCCTTCCATGAATCACGTTTGCAAATTATGAAACATTGTCCATAAATTGTAAGCAGCTAATCATAAAATGTCTTCCGACCATCTTAAAAAATATACGGTACTAGCCACGCCCCGGGGCTTCGCTCCCGTGGGAATTTCGAGATAAAAAGTACCCTATGTGCTATAAAAAAATACCTGGTATTTTTCTACCCGTAAATTTGGTATAAATTTCATCGAAATCCGTGCAGTAGATTTTGCGTGATTAAGTAACAAACGTTCTCACAAACTCACATCCAAACTTTCGCATTTATAATATTATATTATGATATATTAGGATATAAAGTCAAGAGTCAAAAATGCAGTTAAAATCTACAAAGTAATATGATCATTAAAGCCAGGCAATAAGTTCTTCGAGGTATGACTGCATTTATGACCCTTGACTAGAGATGGGCACTTACCCGATAAATTTCTGAGACTCAGAAATTTTTCCATTTATACCCATTTTTTCCCAGGAATTTTTAATTTATACCGGGTAAGAATTAAAATCAATTAAAATGTTTGTAATTACGATATTTTATAATATATCGTTAAGATTTATTATGAAATAAAGTCAGAGGAATGCAAGGAATCTAAAAATACCTCTTACATCAAAATCTGTTCAGCCGTTCAGGACTTATGGTGGACTAAAGAAACTTACATACATTCATACTTACATACATGAACCCTGAAAACATAACACTCCTTTTTTGGTCAGTCGTGTAAAAAGGCATAGAGTGCGCTTCTATTTGCCATGTAAATGAAAATTATGTGTTCTCAAATTTACAAAAACCCCGACATCACATTAAATGATAGTAATTACTCCTAAACGACTAAACCGATTTCTATGAATCATAGCTACAAACACTTTCGATTAAATCACCTTTCAAACAAAAAAAAAATAGATCAAAATCAGTGCATCCGTTTAGGAGGTACGGATAAGATGCCATTTAAATGCCATAAACAGACACACATATCAACAGATACTCAGACACGTCAAACTTATAACACCCCTCTTTTTTGCTTCGGGGTCTAAAAACAAGGTAAATAAGGTTAAGTTAAAAAAAAGTAAAAAGTCTTTTATTTGCCTGAATTATTTTTTTTACAGTAAGGTAGGTAATTAGGTATTTTAAGTACAACTATTAATGTTCATGTGTATATAAATAAGAGGACACAAAACTAGCAAATAGTGAAGACGGCCAGTCCATCCTCCATCCGGGCGCTCACCCCCGAACTAGACATAGGTCTGTATCTCGGGTGATCAACAACCAATCGGTTGATGGAAAGAGCGCAGTACATTTTTAAAAGTCGAGTAGGTACCCACACTACACTTCCGGTTACTAGAATAGAGTAGATGACAACAAGTCAAATTAGATACTTTTTTCTAAATGTCAAAAACAATAATTTATATGGGATTTGTATGACAGTAATCAACAGTGACGTCACTTTTAATGGAGTCAAAAAGCATTCCCATTATACTTTAATTAGAACTAAAAAATAGTAAACCATGTTATAAACAAAATTGACATTCAATTATTATATTTATGTTTAAATAGCATCATTTATTTTATTTTTTACCCAATCATCATCCCTATTAAAGAATAAAGGCTTTGCTTATGCCCAGCTAGTCTAATCTCATTTTAAAGTTCATTGAACTCTAAGCCTCATTATGCCTAAATCGGATCCACTGTCAAAACGGAAGGTTATAAGTCTTTAATTAAAAATAACTGAATAAAACTTGGCGATTGAGCCACCTTTTATCGACTATTTAAAAAGTTTGGGGTGGTCTTTAACGACCCTCGACCGTTGGGTTTGGACCCGATGGAGTTTCACGTTTGTTTAAGACTACTTTTTGCCGCGAGCTTAAGTTATTTTTACCAGCTTTTGCCCGCGGCTTAGCCCGCGTAAATTTCCCACGGAAACAGTGCTTTTCCCTGGATGAAAGATACCCTAAGTCTATCCATGTGTATGAGAAATTTTAGAAAGATTGGTTCGGTAGATAAAGCGTGAAAAGGTTATAAACAAAGTCATTTTCGCAATTATAATATTAGTTAGGATACAGTATACGCACGTGCGGGATGCGCATGGATGCGGGCAGCGCAGGACCGGTCGTTGTGGAAATCCTTGGGGAGGCCTTTGTCCAGCAGTGGACGTCTATACGTTACCAACGTTTATTTATTTGTTACCTCTTCACGATTTATCTACTCAACTAATCTTCCTGAAAGTTCGCATACACATAGTTAGAAGTACTGAGAAGGACATAGGGTACCTTTCATCCCAAAAAATTACTGTTCCCGTGGGAAATTCACGCGGGCGAAGCCGCCGGAAAAAAACTAATAAAGGATAACTTAATTGAAAATTCAAATTTGACCAAAAATTCTATTCAATTAAATATGCGTGGAGTAACTTCAAACGAGCCTTATGCCAGGCAGAGACAATAAGTATCTATATCACTTCTATCTGACTTATAGTATTCCAAATTCTTTGCTTGAGTAGATGTATCTTATATATTTCAATTAACTATTTATTTTTTCTCTTTCTCAATCCTCTTTAGCGAGATTGGTCAATTTTCGTTTTGGAGAGCATGTAGCCATGTATGGAAGCAAATGGGGGAAAACTTTGCCCAGCAGTGGGAAAACAAAGTTTAACAAAAAGATGGTAAATACAGTGTGAATTAAAAAATGGCATCATCTTACTGGTAAAAGTACTCATACATATGAGCAACTTTTTGTATGTACAAATCACACTAATTGAGCTAGCCCCAAGGTAAGTGTTCACGACGGCACTTAGACGGCATACTGAACGGATTTGTTTTTGTATATCTTTGCTGATTTTCTACGGTTCAATAAGTAAAATCTTTAAATGTAAATATAGCCGTTCAGTATATAGGATATTTTTATGTAATAAGTTGATTGAATGTAAATAAAGATACCCTTTTTCATCCTTAGACTAGCGAACTAGGCTAATATAGGTTAAAATATGTACTAGTTGTTAAGTATTAAAGAGTATTTCCTTCTGTTGTTTTATTTTAGTTCATATATTTAGGCAAACTAATCATAGAAACACTAGAAACAGATAGGTAGAGACCTGAAAAGGTCTGTTTTCACTCGTTGTAGACAGCAACTGTACACGATGTTAGCGTAGCGATGAACACGGGCGCTCTGACGCCGCGCCGAATGGCAGGCGTGGTTTTATTAAGAAGGGGTGGGGGAAAGTTCATATTTATAGTCATTTACTCCGCGCTCGCTTGGAGCCTCCCTGAGCATCGCCGCGTGACACAACTAGTCCTAGAATGTAGCCTAGAGTAAAATACACTTTGGTTTAAGCTGCCACATGTACCTAGATCTAAGGGTTAGAGAGAAAATAAATTTGAAAGCTAGAGGGGTAGGCAGGGACCGCTGGCCAGCTCATTAATTAAAAATGTATAAAAGAACGCGTGGTTTCATACACCACACAGTTTCAATTCAGTGCTCTCCGGGATCCAGAAATAGTGAAAAGTACCTAGTGCCTGGCTAGTGACCCTGCCCTCACCCTGGGGTTTTCATAGTGAATTCAATAGTGTTTTTATTTCCACCCAGTGTTAGTCACCTACTGTAGTCCTAGTGCGACAGTATCTAGTCACACCGCACACCCAAAACGGGAGCGGTAATTAGGCCCTCCCGTACAAAGTGGTCCTATCGAAGCCGGATAAAAAAGTAGTGAATCAGTGTGAATAAATGGACAGTACAGTAGTGTTTTTTAATTCTAAAATAAATAACAGTGCATAACAGTGTCAGTTTAGTATATAACAGTATTTTAAAGTGAGTTACAGTGTCAGCCAGATCGGCATAAAAGAAAGTAACCAGTCCAGAGTCAGCCAGATTGGCATAAAGAAAGTAATCAGTACAGTGTCAGCCAGATCGGCATAAAGAAAGTAACCAGTACAGTGTCAGCCAGATCGGCATAAAGAAAGTAACCAGTCCAGTGTCAGCCAGATTGGCAAGAAAGTAACAGTCGTCTACACCTTACATAAAGGCTAACCAGTGCTAAAAGTAAATAGTAGTCCAGTTTATAGACCGATGCCTGTAAAGTAAATAAACACTACAGTCTGTGAGTTTCCCCAAGTGGCGCGATTCGAGTGTAAAGTAACGCGTTGATGTACAGTGGTCCGAAAGGTGGGGAAGTCTCGAGTTAAGACTGTATACTGTGCCCTGTGTTTTTTAATTACACGAATACGTATAGAGACATGATGTTTATTGACTTCAAGTATTAACAGTGAGTATATAATCCAGTGTATAAACAAATAAGTGTCAAAAGTAAATAAATGGACTGGCATATAGACTGTACGCGAATTTAAAGACTGATATTAGTAAACAGTGTTGAAAATAGTAAACAATAGTGACTCTATAGACTGATTGCTGCTTTAAGTGACTGTTAATAGTAACCAGTGATAAAAATAATAAAGAATAGTAACTGTTAGTGCTGTTATATACTGTGAGGGCAAAATGGTGGTCACTAGAAGCCAGAAGGGTGACGAATCAGGTTCTTCTAACCCGGCGGGACCCGGAGAGCACCGGACTCATCAAGAACCTGCCGAACAAGTATTAATAGACGTTCAAGGAATACAGGGGTACAGAATGTGCCACGTCCGCCTGTATTGGAAGCTTTTTTGGCAGCATCGGGCAGCGGTATTACTGCTAACCCTACTCGCATGGAAATAGGCGAGTCAGAAGAAGAGGTCGTCTCGTCCAGGGCAACAGAATCGTCTCAGGCGTTGCTGGAAGGATCAAGGCGATCAAATACGCTGAGGCCTAACGACGTTCGGTCACGCCGATCGGCGGCCTCCCGCAAGAAGCTCCTCGCGGAGCTGGAGGCCAAAGAGAAGCTAGCCGAAAGCAGATTAAAGCAGGCCAAAGCTGAGGAGGAATTGCAAAGACTGAAGCTTCAAAAAATGAGGTTAGATGACACATCTGAGGAAGAAGAAGATGATGAACTCGAGTCAGTGAGAATTCAGAATTGGATTGAAAGGACGCCATTAAGGAGTCAAGATATTGCACCGCCAATGGAAGACAAGGTTAAGGAGGTAGAGGCAGCGCCGCAGCGACAAGATGAATATGTGCGGGAGATTGTTCGGGAACCAGTGATAGAGAAATGCACTGATGGGCCTACTCGTCAATCTCAAACTAATGTGGACGTCGCGACGCTCGCTACAGCTCTGGTTCAGGCAGCAAAAGGAAGCAGAGACCCTCCAAAGTATTTGCAAGAGTTACCATTCTTCAACGGCAATAGCAGCGAGTGGCTTGGGTTTAAGGCGGCCTATGAAGACTCACATAAGTTTTTCTCAGCGAGTGAAAACGTGTCAAGAATAAGAAGAAGTTTGAAAGGCACAGCTAAAGAAGCCGTCGGGTGCCTCTTATTCAGTCAATCTGACCCAAAGAAGATTATAGAAGCATTAGAAAGAAGATTCGGTCGACCGGAGTCACTCATACATGCGGAAATAGAGAAACTGAAGCATCTGCATAAGATAAGTGACAGTCCAAGAGAGTTGTGCGTCTTTGCAGGCGCAATAGATAACATAGTGGGAACAATAGAAGCCTTAAAGAAGTCTCACTATTTGTATAATCCAGAATTAGTCCGGATAGTGATTGAGAAACTAACGCCGATACTGAGAAACAAGTGGTATGATTATGTGGCGGTCAAGACAGAAGATATTCCAGATATAAAGAAGCTGTCTAACTTTCTCAATAAAGAAGCGGACAAGTGCGGAGCATACGCATTGCCTGAAATAGTGAAGGAAGATAGAAACTTTCAAGATAGAAGAAAGAGAAAAGAACAAGCCTTCACACTGAAGAAAGAAGTTTCAGAAAAGTGCCCCGCCTGTGAGAAACAACATTACCTAACAGATTGTGAGAAGTTCAAGCAAGCTACAACCGAAGAAAGGTGGTTGATATGTAAGAAGAATAACGTCTGTTTTCGGTGTATAAGAAGCAAACACAAGAGATTCGTCTGCAAAGCTCCAGTATGTGGACAAGATGGTTGTCAAATGAGGCATCACAAACTACTACACTATCAGAAGAAGGCAGCAACGCCAGAAGCTGTGACGTCAGCGAGGGAAGTCACCATGGCTACTGATCAACCGAGTTATCGACGGGCATATTTGAAGATTGTTCCCGTAGTGTTGACTGGCCCACTCACAAGCGTCGAGACATTCGCCTTGCTGGACGAAGGAAGCACCGTCACACTGATAGATGCATCCATTGCTGAAGTCATAGGAGCAGATGGGCCAAAGAAGACAATGTGGTTGCAGGGAATAAGCACAGAAGTGAGACACGAAAACAGCAAGATGCTTAGCTTCAAGATCAAAGGGAAATATGTTAAAGAAGTACATGAAGTCGAAGCGGTTCGTACGGTGGATCGTCTGAATTTCGCGTCTGACACAATAAGAAGAGAAGACATTGAAGACTGCGCTCACCTCACAGACATAGCAGAAGAAATCGTGTATGAGAGAGCGACGCCAAAGATACTTATTGGTCAGGATAATTGGCACCTGATAGTGACAAGGGAGCTACGTGTAGGGAAGAAAAATCAACCTGTCGCGTCCTACACTCAATTAGGATGGGTACTGCATGGGTGTCAGAGCTCTACTACTGACACTATCGCCTTCTGTGGAAACCTGAAGCAGATGAAAAGGGATGAAGATATGGAAGAGCTTATCAAAGAACATTTCAAGCTGGAGTCACTTGGTATAGAAGCTAAGAAGCCAAGAGAAGATCCTGAGAGAAAAGCCCTCGACATTCTAGAAGAAAAGAGTCGTCGCCTACCCGAGGGGAGATATGAGACTGGCATGCTGTGGAAGGATAAAGATTTCGTCATTCCCAACAACTATCCACAGGCTGAGAAACGGCTTCATTTATTGGAGAAAAAGCTGGACCGTGATGAGGACCTCAAGGAGAAATACAAAGATCGTATGCAGAACCTACTCAAGTCAGGTATGCTGAACCGGCACCCGCATCTCCAAAACAAGGTAGAACATGGTACCTTCCTCACTTTCCAGTGATCAATCCAGCCAAGCCTCACAAACCACCAAGATTGGTTCACGACGCAGCAGCCAAGTTCGCCGGGATGAGCCTCAACGACATGCTTCTATCCGGGCCAGATCTACTCCAGTCCCTACCAGGGGTAATTATGAGGTTCCGTCAATATCCTTATGCAGTATCGGCGGACATCAAAGAAATGTTTATGCAGATAAAGATAAGAGAAGAAGATCGCGACACACTTCGGTTTCTATGGAGAGATGACCGGCGGGAGGGCGAACCAGATGAATATCGCATGACATCGGTCATTTTCGGAGCAACATCGTCACCATGCACCGCTCTATATGTTAAAAACAGGAATGCAGAGGACTACCAGGAACAATACCCGCACGCAGCAGAGGCAATAAAGAAGAATCATTATATGGATGATTACTTACAAAGTTTTGTCACTATAGAAGAAGCCATAGAGACGACGAAAGCGGTTGACTATGTACATAAACAAGCAGGATTCGTGCTCAACGGTTGGACTTCGAACAAACAAGAGATACTAGTAGAAGTTGAGCCCGAGAAACACTCCAATTTCAACGTGATAATCGGAGGAAAAGAAACAGAGAAAGCTCTAGGGCTTCAGTGGAACGTCCAAGAAGATTGCTTCAGCTTCAAAATCAACAGGATGAAGACACCAGAAGAAGTCATCCAGAACGAGAGAAAACCGTCCAAAAGGGAAGCACTCAGCATCATCATGGCGCTCTTCGATCCCTTGGGCTATATATCTCCGATAACCATGCCAGCAAAGAGGATTTTCCAGGACACTTGGCGATATACCATCGGTTGGGACGAACCAATTCCAGAAGAACTCTGGCCAAGATGGCAGAAGTGGATGAGAAGTCTATTCAGCATAGAAAACCTGAGGATACCGCGGTGCTACGATTACAGAGCATCGACGCGCCGTCAACTACACACCTTTGTTGACGCAAGTGAGGAAGCTTATGCAGCCGCTGTATACTGGCGCTCCGAGAACAACGATGGCAGTATAACGGTAGCATTGGCAGCCGCGAAAAGCAAGGTGACACCGCTGAAACCTATCTCCATACCACGGCTGGAGCTACAGGCAGCACTTCTGGGGGCAAGATTGGCGCATACTGTCCTGGAGGAGCATGAGTTCGAGGTGGAAAAGAAAATATATTGGAGTGATTCACGCACGGCCTTAGCGTGGATACGATCGGAACCAAGAGCCTACAAAACGTTCGTCGCTCACAGATTGGCAGAGATTGAAGATACCACTAAGAAAAATGAATGGAGGTGGCTGCCGACAAAGGAAAATGTGGCTGATGATGCGACGAGGTCCACACCCAACGAGTTTGATCATAATCATCGATGGTTCAAGGGACCAGCGTTTCTCACGTTACCAGAAGACCAGTGGCCAGTAGAAGTATCAATTGAAGTTCCTGAAGACGACATAGAAAGGAAACCACTGAGATGTCACTTGGAGAGGGAACAACAATATCCCTATCTACCACAGATAGATAGATTTTCAAAGTGGACAAGACTGATAAGAGCAACAGCCTACGTCCTGCTATTCATCCAGAAGTTGTCAACGAAGAGGGCAATGGCAACAAGGAAAAGGACCAAAAAGACAGCAGAGAAGGATCCTACCTGGGCGAGAAACAAGAAGAAAGAAGTCTCCTTGCCTAGACCTAAAAGCAGCTCGACCCATCAAAGGAAATACGAAGAATTGTCGGCATATCTATTAATGAGAGCCGAAAAAGATGTGGATAGAAGCCAGCCAAGAGGATTCCTTCCGTAAAGAAAAAATCAGGGTGAGAAACGGTGAGAAACCTGCCGGAGAAGATAGATTAGCTAGTCTCAACACATATATCGACGAAGAAGGCATCTTGAGACTCCGAGGGAGAGTTGCTGCAGCGAGAAACATAAGTGAAGACCAAATCAACCCTCCAGTATTAGACGGGAAGCATCGCTACACCAAGTTATACGTTCAATATGTGCACGAGAAACTCCATCACGGCGGAGTTGAGCTGGTAGTGAACGAGCTACGGCAACGAGTCTGGATAATCCGAATCAGGCCAGAAGTTCGCAGTGTCATCAAATCTTGCATCTTCTGCAGGATAAGAAGAACGAAGCCATTACATCCAGTGACGGGAGATTTGCCACCTGCACGACTAGCTCATCACGCACGTCCGTTCACCTTTACTGGCCTGGACTCATGGAAGTCACCGTTGGACGTCACAAAGAGAAGCGATATGGAGCGTTGTTCACCTGCATGACGTCGCGAGCCATTCATATCGAGATTGCTCACTCGCTCAGCACGGATTCTGCGATAGCGGCACTCCGGAGGTTCATAGCAAGAAGAGGATGTCCGAAAGAGATGTGGAGCGACAACGCCACATGCTTCAAAGGTGCAGAAAAGGAGTTAGCAGAAGCCGCCTTAGAAGGTCTACAGCATGAGGTCGTCACGCACCAGATACATTGGCGATACATCCCCCTGCTTCTCCATTCATGGGGGAGCGTGGGAAAGGATGGTGCGCGCGGTGAAAGAAGCTCTCAAGACTACGCTACACGAGAAGTACCCGTCAGATGAGACACTCGCCACTCTACTTGCAGAAGTAGAAAACACCGTGAATTCGAGACCCTTAACCCATGTCTCAGTCTCTCCTGATGAACCTGAAGCTCTTACTCCTAACCATATCCTTGTGGGTCCCAATAGTCATGTTCCTCCTCCGGGGTACTTTGGGGTGGAAGACGTCAACGCCAGACAACAATGGAGAAGAGCCCAAGCCCTAGCTGACATATTCTGGAGAAGATGGGTGCGCGAGTACCTGCCCATACTGCAGCACCGGCGGGAGCCA
Organism: Ephestia elutella; assembly: GCA_018467065.1. Classification (NCBI taxonomy): domain Eukaryota; kingdom Metazoa; phylum Arthropoda; class Insecta; order Lepidoptera; family Pyralidae; genus Ephestia; species Ephestia elutella. The sequence continues at coordinate 16,459,773 of CM031571.1, read as the reverse complement.
TTCAACCCGTCCAAACCACCTGAGGTCGGGGACTTCGTGGTCATCTGCGACGCCAACTTACCGAGAAACACATGGCCGAAGGGGAGGATCGTGCGAGTCTACCCAGGTGCCGACGGAGAAGTGCGAGTCGTCGACGTCCAGGTTGGAGGCGGCCGGGTGTTACAACGTCCAACCAAGAAGATCGTCGTGATCCCAGAGGTATCGCCGGGCGGCGACGGCGGGAGAAATGTTCACGACGGCACTTAGACGGCATACTGAACGGATTTGTTTTTGTATATCTTTGCTGATTTTCTACGGTTCAATAAGTAAAATCTTTAAATGTAAATATAGCCGTTCAGTATATAGGATATTTTTATGTAATAAGTTGATTGAATGTAAATAAAGATACCCTTTTTCATCCTTAGACTAGCGAACTAGGCTAATATAGGTTAAAATATGTACTAGTTGTTAAGTATTAAAGAGTATTTCCTTCTGTTGTTTTATTTTAGTTCATATATTTAGGCAAACTAATCATAGAAACACTAGAAACAGATAGGTAGAGACCTGAAAAGGTCTGTTTTCACTCGTTGTAGACAGCAACTGTACACGATGTTAGCGTAGCGATGAACACGGGCGCTCTGACGCCGCGCCGAATGGCAGGCGTGGTTTTATTAAGAAGGGGTGGGGGAAAGTTCATATTTATAGTCATTTACTCCGCGCTCGCTTGGAGCCTCCCCTGAGCATCGCCGCGTGACACAACTAGTCCTAGAATGTAGCCTAGAGTAAAATACACTTTGGTTTAAGCTGCCACATGTACCTAGATCTAAGGGTTAAGAGAAAATAAATTTGAAAGCTAGAGGGTAGGCAGGGACCGCTGGCCAGCTCATTAATTAAAAATGTATAAAAGAACGCGTGGTTTCATACACCACACAGTTTCAATTCAGTGCTCTCCGGGATCCAGAAATAGTGAAAAGTACCTAGTGCCTGGCTAGTGACCCTGCCCTCACCCTGGGGTTTTCATAGTGAATTCAATAGTGTTTTTATTTCCACCCAGTGTTAGTCACCTACTGTAGTCCTAGTGCGACAGTATCTAGTCACACCGCACACCCAAAACGGAGCGGTAATTAGGCCCTCCCGTACAGTAAGTTCGTGAAAAAAGTATCCCATACTTGTGTAACCTTCATATTAAAAAAAAATACTTTTTAGATTAATTTTTCTTTATTTTTCAACTTAATAAATGAACTTTGTACTGCAGTGTTTCTGAGAGACTGTTCCGCTGATAGTCTAAACGTGACTTGGAAGCAAATGTCTTTTAAAGCGAATTAGTACCACGAGTTGCAAGAGAGAGTACGAACGTCGCAATCAATGCAGTATGAAATTGGTTACAATTTTTCTTATTTTTTACACGACTGACCAAAAAAAGGGATGTTATGTTATCAGGTTTCATGTATGTTTATATGTATGTAAGTTTCTTTATTCCACCATAAGACCTGAACGGCTTAACAGATTTTGATGTGTGAGGTATTGTTAGATTCCTTGCATTCCTCCGAGTGACATAGGCTGTGTAAGTTGTTAGTCGTGTTTTTATTTTTAAATAATTAGCTTGTTATTTTTTATTTGTGCACTATGACATTTTCTTCAGCGTAGAAATGCTTGGATAAGGTGATTTTTTATTCAGAATCAAAGAAAATTGTGACCTTATCGTACCTCTTAAATAAAAAGACAACTTTAAATTCATAATTAATACTTGATATGCCATCTTAATTAATATTTAATATATGCCTGTTATTTAAAATTAATGTATAGCCTCAACTTTAGGGGATTAAAACGAATAGGGGATGAGACAAGGTATGAGAAATCTATAATGACAGAATATATAAAAGTCAATTTGCGACTTATCCGCTTCATTATAGATCAAACTTTTTAGAAAGTCAATTTTCTACGTGTGACGTCATAATAAAGTATATTTAGTACATTCGCAAAAAAATTGAATTGTTTTTATATCTTGTAAAATAGTTTGCTTACTGACGCCGTACTTCTTTCACGGTTAATTTTGTTGAGATTGTTCAAAAAGGTAGACATCAAATTAAAATATAGTCCCAACCCCTATTGATATTCAAAATACATTATTTAGTTTTCTGTATTTCATAAGTGAATATGCCTTAATTAATATTATAAAAGCCACATCCCTATTGTGAAGTCAATAATCCCCCGCCCTCAGATCCATAAGCTAGGGACAAGCGGCCTTCGAATGTATTATAACTATTCCATTATATTTGAAAACCCTTTTTGAATCGGAATTAACCTTTTTGAATCCGAATTAATGTGTTCTCGGAAGTGGGATGAAAACGATGAAGCGAAAATAATTTATTAAAGTCCGTTCGATTGTGTGTGTTTTCATCGCTCTTACCGAGTGCTTACAGTTTTAGGGCCGGTGGAGACCGGCTACTCAAAATTGAAAACAACTGGTTACCTATTATAAGGTCGGTTTTTACGAAATGTACTCGTAAATTTTTTAGTGTCAAGAAACTCTATCAAATAAAAATCGACCTTAAAATACCAGTTATTTCAACTTTAAGCAGCCGAGATGTTTATTAACAACCTATCATAAATTCAAAATTCGATAATGATATCCCATTGGTGGGTGAAACACATCTCCTCTCCATCCTGGTAGAGACCGGCTCTTTTTGGCAAATCAGTAGTATTGATGTTAAACTAGTAATATAATAAGACATTATGTTGTAAAGTGACGTTTTTGGAGAAAATGCAGCAGTGACGTTTGTTGCGCCGCCTCTTCTCCACATGCGCTTTGAAGGCGGCAGTAACCTTAGCTTTAAGTAATTTGATGACGTCAACTTACTAAAAAACATGTATTCGACGATTTAAAAGTGCTATTTTCAGCCAATTTTCATTTCATATAGGTGTCCACACCACCCGTATTCACAAACGTTACTTGGAAGGTTCATAGTGCCTGTCAGCTCACAGGGACTCAAAAACCTATTTTTAAATGATACTTGAGGAACAAACGTCACTGCTCGTCTAATAGAAAGGCTTGCCATCGGTGACGCACTGAAAAATGCCTCACTTCACATGTCGACTTACGCAAGTATTGTATGTGAATACGTAAGTCAAAAGCAAGCAAAACATTGAGTAATTGCGCAGCGTATTAGGACCAGCAGACAGTTTTAGTTAAAAATACCAGTTCAGTGGTAACTAGTGAAAAACGGTGAATAAAACTAGTTTTCAACAAACTGCTTCCGAACATAAATCTCAAACGGTGCTAACTAAATGAGTTATGGCGTAACTGGTTGCAGACTATTTAATGTGAGATGAGGAATATACTTCCCTCATAGGAGCACTTTATTATAAAGTACCTGGGAATCGTATATTCTACAGAGCACTATATAAATTTATTTCAAACCAGCTTATATATATACAGATTCTTTCAAACTCTTAATTGAATTCTCTTGATTGAAGCCTTCACTAAAACGCATTCGATCAAATCTGATGACATTTACTTTAGATCATCAGATTTATCTTTCAAACCAGCTTCCACTGGCGTTAATTTCATTTTTACCCATTTCACCCCCTTAGGGGTGGAATTTTCAAGATTCCTTTCTTAGTGCTTACACTTACGCTATATGTATAAAGAACCTCTCTAAAAAAAATTAAGGTTCTACGTTCAGCGGTTTCGTCTCTGCATTGATATACAAATCAGTCAGCGTACAATTTTATATAAACAGATTCTTTCAAACATAACTTTGATTGAATGCCTTATCTAAAACGCAAAAACGCGTTCAATGATCTTTAGATCATCAGATGTTATTCTAATTTTTAATTTAACCTTTATTCAGGCCGCCTTTTGCGCATCTTCTCATTTTAGTGTTAAATTCACTTTATGTATACCTACTATGTATATTACTTCGTCTTCTTATTTAAGAGCTACGCTCGTGCATGTATATTATTAGGTGTGCATATTATATTGTATTGAATTAATTATTTCATATTACGTATTCCTAAATCCAGTTTCGTTATGGAAGCAACGTTTGCAACAATGGATAGCCGAGCCGGTCTTAACTTCAGCTTAGCTAGCACATTGATCCCTTGTGTCCAAAGTTTGCATAAAACAGCTGACCGGCAGAACAGTAGGGTCAGCACAGCAGGAATGGCTTTCTGCTGATATTACTTATGCCCAAGTGATTTTACTGTCTTTGCTAATCATACTCACACATATATAGAATGCCAAAGTTTGGACGTTTGAGTTTGTCTGTTTGTTACTCAATATCACGCAAAATTTCACACAGGTTTTGATAAAAAATTTCACATATCATGCAAAATTGTTGGATTTTGATAAAAAATTTCACTCGGGTAAAAATATTGGGAATCGTGTAATTCCTACGGGAGCGAAGCCCCGGGCAATTTTAATATAAGTAGATTTTTTTGTATTTGAAAATGATAATATGAATTTGATAGATCTCCAAAAAACAATAATAATTAATTTTTTGTTAACTAGAAGACACACATGAACTCTCTGCTCAACCCTAAGGTTTAACTGTCAAACAATGCTTTTAGCATAAGTCCACCTTTTGTACTGTACTTTTGTATGTGTGTACAATAAAGTTTAAATAAATAAGACAATCAGTCAAATGTCTGAATTGACTAACAATTGAATTTACTTAAATCCAAAATTAATCAAACAAACTTCAATGTATCCCATCTGTTTGGAAAGCCAATTTATTTGTCAATCGATAACCACCTTTAATTGGCTCTAACATCCAAATTGAATGGATCTTGTAATTGAATGATTGAATCTATATATCTTCCGTCTCTTTCGTTTTTATAGGCACTAACACGTTATTTACTGCGCTGCTGATCTAAGAAGGTATCGAGTTTTACAATCTTTAGGCTGCTTTTCCACTCTTTTTTGTGGGGTGTAAGATCTTAAGTTCTTTGGGCACATTTCTAGAAAGAAGTCGTCAATGGAGAGACTTGTAGTACCAGGTCGGTCGGCGGGCAAGCGATCACAAAGCAATTCTCCAACCCGCTGGACATCCTAACTAATATTATAAATGCGAAAGTGAGTTTGTTTGTTTGTTGGTTTGTTTGTTTGTTGGTTTGTTTATTTGTTTGTTTGTTTGTTACCTCTTCACACTTTATCTACTAAACCAATCTTCCTGAAATTTCGCATGGACATAGCTGTAAGTACGGAAAAGGACATAGGGTACCTTTCATCCCAGGAAAAAGCACTGTTCCCGTGGGAAATTCACGCGGGCGAAGCCGCTGGCAAAAGCTAGTATTCTATAAAGAAGGCAACCCATTCTTTCATAGTCCAGTGCGCTCGAAATGCATGTAATAGCAAGTAACTATTTAGTAATATGTGGTAATAGAGAGAGTCCGGTTAGAGAGAACCCAGTTATCATTACTTCAGTCCATACATTGAAATGTGTGATAACTAATACCCGTTACGGGTTTTAACCCAACCATACAACACACACACATACAACCTGACTCTCTTCAAAATCAGAGTGGATAGGCTGCTTCTGGGTAAGCTCGCTTCATCGTAGACCTCATCTCTGTCCTCAGGCAAGATTGTGGTCAAGAGCAAACCCATATTTAATTTAAAAAAAAAAAACCCGGATTGTTACCCATCTCTAGCTATGAAGCACCATGAAAGCTTAAAATCAGGTCAATGACAAAGAAAGCTAATAAAAAAATCACATAACTGTTTACAACAGGCGGTGGGCTGTTATGCCTCTGAAAGCGATATTTTTATCGATATTGCTACGTTACGAGTATCTGCATTACATCGAGTCTGTAATATGCACACGTATGATCGAAAGGCTGCGAGTTCAAACCCTTTGAAAACCCAAAAATATATAAAAAATATAGTAATTTTAATAAAATAACAAGAGCTTTAAGTATTTTCCTCCCTTCTTTCCAAACTTTTTCTTTTCTTTCGATTTTAATACATATTTATAACACCACTAGCTGTTGACCGCGGCTTCACCCGCGGCGAAAAGTTTCTTGCCTTTTTTCATACAAACTTTCACCACCCGATTTAGCCCCAGGGTTGATTTAAAAAAAAATCTTCGTTTGGCCTTAGGTCGTTGATTATTTACATACCACATTTCAACTTAATCGGTTCTAAGACTTAGCGCTGTGGAAGTGTACCAGACAGACTTACATTTATAATATGTATGTATATGAATTAGTAGCTCCACTACTATAGTACTTACCTATTATATATATCTTTATTTTTTCACCGATTAATATATCAAATCAACCACATAAGCGTCATTCGTTTTAAATTCTCATCTATTCTCAAACTTGCTTAATTTCTTACACCATTTGCCAAGACCTTCGAAGTCCGAACTAAAAAAATACACGCCCCAAGCACGCCCAAAAGTATTTTGGTAACTTAAAGACTTGCCGCGTCATTTTACACAAAGGAAAAGTTCGCAGATTCTTGCAAGAAAATGTTTTAACGCCAAAAATTCCCCCTATTAAGGCTCTGTTCACGTCATTTCGACGCTTTATATCAATTAACCGTATGGAACCCATAGATATAGAAGATTTTTTTAAATTTTACTTAGAGACACAGACAGCTAAGGAAGCGGGATGTCAGATATGGTTTTTGCCTATGTTGGTGAAGTATAGGTAAATATCTACTGTGAAGCTCATTTTTGTCAAGTTTGACATTTTTGGTGTGTTTTGGTTCCATAGAATTTGTAAGCAATCTGTAGTTTTTTTTTTATTATGAACGTTTTTGGGCTTTATTTGACAATCAAGTTTATATGTCTAGATTTTCTTTCTATGTCTATGATGGAACCATAGATTACTTAACGTTTTAGATGGTACAATCGTTCTTCAAACTACGACTCATTATCATCATCTTTCCATGACCCACTGCTGGATATAGGCCTCCTCCTACGCCAATCTTCTCTATCCTGAGCCATCGCAATCCAGTTCTTGCCAGCAATATTCTTTACATCGTCGACCCATCTTGATGACATCTTAGCAATTGGTTAGTACCAAGTACGACAATCTTGGTTATGGTTAATACCAAGATAGTCGTCAGCAAGATGGAAATGTTTGCCATTGCCTTCTCCATTTCACACACCAGCTGATAATTATCAACTAGAGTGCAGGTTTCCTCACGCTGTATTCCTTCACAAGAAAGTCAAAGTGTAAGATGAAGCTATTTTTATTCCAAGTATAGAAGTTTCATATTATCGAATAGCTTAATCAAGAGCAAACTGAAAGGAAACTAAGGTTTTACATCGCAACTTATCTTTGGAAAACTAAAAGTTTTAACGAATTCACTCGCCAGTTAAAAGATACGTCAGTTCGTCTAGTTACCCTGTAGTTATCCACCTCAAGTTTATCTTCCCAGGTTAACGGAAAACTTACTCTATTTACGTTAAAAGATTGTTAGAATCCAAGGAGTTTGGAGACAAATGGAGCTCTGCGATATAAGATATTTGTAGGACGACATAGCTTAGTGTTTAGTGCCAGCGCTGTGGTACCAACCTAATAATAAATAAACGCTCATGTCAAGTTTCAATTTAGTGAAACTTTTGTTTGATATTTAGGCTTAAGGCGCTTATGTTGCCATAGCCTGAGAAAATGGTGATTTTGTAAAGACTAATGCTTATCTGTAGTTAGCCAGAAAAATCTGAAAAAAATATATGTGAGTAACATTTGTTTATTTTTTTTTTTCAAAACATAAAATCTATATGAATGAAAAATACTATAACGGAATGGCATGTATTTCTTACTACTCTCTACTGTACCGAAATAGCATTCACGTTCGGGAAATTTTTTACATAAAAAAATACACCATTTATTTTACTTCAATCGCTTCAAATCTCACGCAAACCGAGCAATATTTTTCATACTAATGTGTATTGAACAAAAATCATTCGCTCCTTTTGCGTTGTTTTCTATACAGCGGGGGTGCGGGGTACCTCGCGTCATCCTTTGCAGAATAAAACAAAAGAGCATCGGGCACCTAGCTCTTTAAGAGGTACGCTGTGTGCTATTTCGGGTGTTACTCTACTTCGAACAACTTCAAAATCCGTCGAGTAGATTATGCGAGTTCAAGTAACAAATATCGCTCGACATCACATCCAAACTTTGTCATTTAAAATAGAAAAAGAAAGATTTAAAAATATCTTGAGTGTGCAACTAATTTTCAAATAAAAAACGTTATGTTTTACTGCATTTACAAACCCGAAGTTTCGTTTTTAAGTGTTACGGTTGTTTGAAAAATTAACGTTAGTACTTTACTTTGTGATTATGTTTTGCGTTTCTACCTTAAAATAAAAATAAAATTACCCTGGAAATCGCTAGTCTCTGCCTGCCCTCACAGGAAAAAGGCGTGATAATAAGTATGTAAAAACTTAACTAAACTTAATAATTCGTCTACAGCAATTTCTCAATTGGTTGCCTGGAAGAAATTGTTTTCAGGCCGCCTTTTGCGTACTTCCCTCCTTTTTTTAGTTTTAAGTTACTTTATGTATCTAAAAATGTAATTTCTAGTGTGCGAATAAAGTATTCTGGTTGTTGTTGTAATTAAGTATAGTTGCTGTCACGTAAAAAGGCCGCTGGCGGTTAAGCTGCGCAGTAGGCGATATATCGGTCTATGCGGTGAGCGGGGGTCGGGCGGGTCTCATCCGGCGCGCGCGATTGGTTCGTCAGTCGTACCCATGCGCAAGTTTCACCCCCTCACTCCTCCTCACCCTACCAGCGGCCTTTTTACGTGAAGGGAAGAATACATATGTTTCTACGTTATAGTTTTGGTTATACGCTCCTTGTTTAGAACCGGAGCTCAATTCAGTTAATGTTGAAGCGTTCGATGGCAAGTGAGCGAAACAGGTGTAGAGTGCCTGCAGTTCAAACTTCGCCATGTTAACAACATGTAGGGAAGTTGAGAACAAGTACTTTTCACTTGCAACTCGCCTGGAAGGAGAGGATTAACTCGTAGAACTTGATTATGTATTCAAGGGTTTAAGCAAGTATTGTGAGTTTTTTTTTTATCACAAGTTTAGGATTTTTTTATAATAAAGATGGAAGGGTTTGTTTGAATGTTATTCTCTAGAACTGACTGTTGTATTTTAAAATTTATTTCAGTAAATTATAGCAACATTTTATGATGAAGGTATCCAGAACTCCGAAATTTCCACGGGAGCGAAGACGCGGGCCTAGCTCATTTCATATAAAATGTTATTGAATATGAATATTATTGCGAGTGAATACAATTTATTGGAGATGTCAAAATTTGTGTATTATGTTATATTATGAAGAGAGACCCGATATTTTAAAATACAATATTTTATTCTTATTTTTTTTTTGTCATAAATTGTTGCCAACATTTTATTTTTCGAGAGTAATTTTAAAAGAATCTTCTCATTCCAGGTAATGTGTTCGTGATCGCGGCCATAATAATCGAGAGGAACCTTCAGAATGTGGCCAACTACCTGGTGGCTTCGTTGGCGGTGGCGGACCTGATGGTAGCATGTCTGGTCATGCCGCTCGGTGCCGTTTACGAGGTAATTGTTATTTTGGTGAAAATCCTTTGAAGCGGTGGTGGCCGAGTGGCAGGGCGGCCGCCTGCGGCTGCAAAGGTCCCAGGTTCAAATCCTGCCTGTGCTACATGTGTTAGTATACCAATCTGACCACTCCATTAACGTTTCCAAGATAGTCGTTGTGTGTGTTTCATTCCATATAATGACCACGACCCTCAGTCATGAGGAATACGACTAAAGGAGGAGGAGGTGAGAATCTACTATTGGCATCTTCTAAATGGCTTTGTTAATAAATCTAGTGGCTTCGCTGTTGGTGGCCATCTTGATGGTGGCGTGTCTAGTCATGGTTCTTCTTCTTTATAAGGCCTTCAATACTCAATGGCGTAATGGTTACCACACTAGACCGCCTCTAGAGGTTCGATTCCCACGGAGAGCGATCTTTTTCAGATTTGTCTGTTTCTTGAGTACCTATATCTCATGTTCCAAAAACTCCGAGGCAAATTATAAATTCGTGTTATCTGTCATTTAGGAAAGTTGTAAAACGAACTGAACTTGCCTTTATAAAAGGGAAAAAGTTTTTGTTCTTACACTATTTAACTTCTAAAACATTAATAAAGTGTCATTTACTACTTTTAACTTCATTTCATACTAATAAATACTTGTTCAACAACAATGTTTCAAATGTCAAACAAATGAATTATGAATTAAGTTCGTTCGGAATCCAAAAATATCGCAGTGTTACCACACAAAAGAAAACAAAGCGTGGAGTGTGACGCGGAAATGCATGATATTTTTTATTCGGTTGGCCACATTTTATTCGCGCCCACAAAGGCATGAAATTCACGAAATGAAGCCTGAAAATGCCGAAACAAAGTTTTGACACGACACCTGGGGAAAGAGAAAAATTGAGCGCCAGTAATCAGACTAAAAGTTTTTTTTTTTTGTTTTATACTCGACTTCACAAAAAAATGCACAAAAAATTGATGTAACAAAACTGCCCCGAGCCGTGATTGTTTCAAAGCCCGGGTGTTCAGGCACCTACTTGCGCAAGACTAGTTCCCTCGCTGCATAACTATTTTATTTTTCAGTAGTATTCTATGTATGTATTTAAAGCCAGTAAAGTGTTGAGGTGGTAAGGCTTAGAAATATAGAAGGAGTGCACAGCCGGGCGAAGAGAGATAGTTTTGGCGGAAAGGTAACTAAATAAAAATACGTAAGTTAGTGCGTAGCGGCCGAGACACAAGCAGACATGCGTTCCGCGTCAAATCGATATTCAGACTGGTTTTCGATCCGCGGCAGTGCCCGCAGGCGAACGCGGCGCCTGCGCGGGCGCGGGCGGAGTTGCCACCCGGCGCAGGCCGGCTAGCGGTCAAACCGGTTGCCTACATGTCGCAGCTAAACAATTAATTATATAAACTATGAAACTAATCAATATGTATGTCTGTTTGTTCCTTGACCAAAACATTTATTTAATTTGTATTACAATTTTCACTTATTCTTAGTTTAGCTATTGTATAATTATATATGTAGTTCATTGTATAACTTATAAGGCTAGTTGTAATAAAGTAGTGAGTATGTAAAAACACAAAACATAAATTTATACAATACAATGTAAATGACTAGATGTTATCAGTCGATATAATAGTATAACATAGTTATAAACTAAGTAATGTAAATAAAATCTTTTGTAACTAGAAACTTTTTGTAAATATTAATTTTGAATAACAATTTATTGTAAATATAATTTTGTAAATAACAATTTTGACAAAATAAACTAAAACTAAACTAGTGGTGACTATGAGATCACCACATCAGCCCCCCCTTGAGACCGTCAAGGGCGATAATAGTCTGGAAATCTAACTTTACGTCCCGATCTAGTTCTGAAAGCTATTTCTTCGCGATCCGGTGAGTTCTGATTCCCTGATTGTGTCACGTGTGTACTAGTGTTGTGTTGATTTTGTGACGTGTGAGTGGGATTGGATGACTGACCGGGTGTGTGTGCTGGGTGGTTCGAATTTGTGTATGGCATGATGTCTGGGTCACGTAGTATGTAGGCCGGCTTAACTCGGTCTATCGATACCGTGACTTTTTTACCTTTGACAAGAATGGTGAAAACTTTGTCGTCACGCTGAAGGACTTCGTAAGGTCCCGTATACGCAGGTTTTAAGGCACCACCAACAGTGCAATCACGCAGAAACACGTGAGTGCAAGTGGTTAACTCCTTAAAAACAAACGTGGGACGTTTTCCACTATGACGAGAGCCAGGTGAAGGCTTCAAACTCTGGACTATACTCCGAAGTCTTGACGTGAACTCAGTCAAGTCTAGGGGACAGTCAGGCTCTGAGCCAAAAAATTCACCTGGCAGACGCAAAGGTTCGCCATACACTAATTCCGCAGAGGTGGTCTGCAGATCCTCCTTAAAGGCACTGCGGACACCTAGCAACACCAGCGGAAGGGACTCAATCCAGTTTCCGTCACCGTGGCAGATTATGGCAGCCTTGAGTTGCCGATGGAATCTTTCCACGAGACCATTGCAGGCCGGATGGTACGCAGTGGTTCGGCGATGCGTGAATCCAGCGATCCGTGAAAGATTTCGGAACAACGCTGACTCAAACTGCCTGCCACGATCTGTCACGATGTCGGCAGGACAGCCAAACCGAGAAATCCAGCCACTAAGTAAGGCTTTTGCTACTGCTTCAGCCGTGATGTCCTCTAGTGGTATTGCTTCAGGCCAACGCGTGAAACGGTCGATGGCGGTGAGGCAATATCTGTAACCCTGGGACGACGGCAAAGGTCCTACCAGGTCGATGTGGACAAATTTGAAACGGGCTGCAGGAAGTTTGAAGCTGCCAAGTGGTGCACTTGTATGACGCGTGACCTTGGACTTCTGACACGCTATGCATGCCCGCGTCCAGTTCCTACAGTCCTTCCTAACTCCAGGCCATACATACCGCTCGGAGACCAGTTTGACTGTTGCATTTGCCCCAGGGTGACTAAGACAATGTAGACTTTCGAACACCCTTTTGCGTAGCATCTTAGGAATAAACGGTCTGGTCACACCCATGCTTACATCACAAAATAGTTCCGTTTTTGTACCGGGGATATTGACTTTCGTAAGGTGCAATGACATCATACCTTCCGTGAGTTGTCTCAGCTCTGGATCAGAATGCTGAGCAGCGGCCAGCTGTTCCAGATCAATTGGCTGAGTAATCTCTTCAACCCGCGAGAGAGTATCAGCTACCACATTGTCCTTACCCGATATGTGACGTATGTCGGTGGTAAACTGCGCGATCAGGTCCAGGTGTCGTAACTGTCTGGGCGAGCAGTTCTCTTTCCGATTGTGGAAAGCAAAGGTCAGCGGCTTGTGGTCGGTGTAGACCGTGAAGTCCCGGGCCTCGAGCATGTGCCTAAAATATTTTATGCTCTCGTAAATAGCGAGCAGCTCTCGATCGTAGGGTGAGTACTTCTGTTGAGAAGTACTCAGCCCACGAGAGAAAAATGCCAAAGGCTCCCAGGACTCACCACTACCACTCTGCTGCTGTAACACGGCGCCAATAGCTCTGTCAGACGCATCAGTGACAAGCGCTAACCTACCGTCACAATTGGGATGAGCCAGCAAGGCGGCCTGACACAGACCTTCTTTGCAGGCTTCAAAGGCCTCAAGTGACTTACCGGTGATGTGGACCGGATGCGAACCCTTCACTGATCCTGTGAGTAGCGCGTTCAGTGGAGCTTGCTGTTCAGCTGCGCCTGAGATGAACCTACGGTAAAAATTCACCATACCCAGGAACCTACGGAGTTCTTTCACCGTTTTCGGGGTGGGGAAGTTCTTGATGGCCTCAACCTTCATCGGCAGGGGTGTGGTACCTTTACTAGAAATGAGGTAGCCCAAGAAAGTGACATGGGGAACACCAAAAACACATTTGGCCGTGTTAACGACCATACCATACTGCTTCAGTCTTTCGAAAAGCTGACGTAGGTGCTCTTCGTGGGTCTTCTGGTCTCTGGAAAACACAAGAAAATCGTCCAGATAGGCATAGGTAAAATCCAGTCCCCGTAGCATCTCATCGACGAATCGCTGAAATGTCTGTCCGGCATTACGAAGCCCAAACGTCATGTACGGGAATTCGTAAAGACCGAACGGCGTTGTAATTGCGGTTTTCGCAATATCGTCGGGATGCACGGGGATCTGGTTATAGGCCTTAACCAGGTCGATGGTGGAGAAGACGGTGCAGCCTGATAAACAATGTGCGAAGTCATGGATGTGCTTGATCGGGTATCTGTCGGGTATTGTTCGGGCATTCAGCATGCGGTAATCCCCACAAGGACGCCACCCGTTGTCCTTCTTGGGCGCGAGGTGAAGGGGAGAAGCCCATGCTGATTCCGAAGGCCGACAGGTACCAATCTGCAACATCGACTCGAACTCTGACTTCGCGATTTTAAGTTTATCAGGCGCAAGCCTACGAGGTGTGCAAGAGACCGGTGGCCCTGGTGTGGTACGGATATGGTGTACGGTGTTGTGGTGTAGTGTGCGATGAATACCGTGCGGACGAGTGATTTCAGGGTACGCAGCTAGTATCTCGTGATACACAGAGTTGACGTGGTAAGGGTGGTAAATGAGCCACAACACAGTCAAATATAAAAATAATATAATTTAAGTAAGAAATACAGGGGGTGGATTTATAAGGGCCCTACTATGCCAGTAATTCAGTTCTCCTGCAAAGAGGTACTGTCCTGGTGATGGTGGAGGTGTCCAGCACTCGGTGGTTCTGGGACGCCGGGGATCCGGGATGGTGATCCCACCAGCGGATGTTCACCCGAGGCGTGTGATTGTGTTGAGGAGCGTAAGCCCAAATCTGGAACCCTGGAATTGATGTCCATTGATCAGGATATTGTTCATATGATAATGACGGCCAGCCAGCTTGCTCCGAGAAGTGATGATCGAAGGGGTGACGGTGAAGGACGTACCTACTTTTACCTAAGAGCAATGTCTGTGGCTGCTGGTCGTCATTAAGAACAGAGTTTACAATGACTCAAAGCTAATATCATCGCTAATATCGTTAACTAAATGGAAAAAATGTTCTATAACACTTAGATTTTTTTTTATAATTTATATCGGGCGGTAGTATAACACTGCCACGCCCGAACAGAAAATCTAGTACTTTTTTCCTAATAATAATATATTGTCCATTGAAATATTTATAAAACACTAAAACACTGTTTATGCAAAATTGCCTAAATAGTAAAATACCTATTGGATGTTAAATAAAAGAAATAGTTCGCCACTTACCGAATTTCGGGTTTGAACGACACTCACAGATTTTATAATTACTTGTGTGCTTTACTTATCAATATTATTCAGATATTAATTATCCGGTATAATGTACTGCACTTTCTAGTTATAAGAATTTACAACGTATATCGAAGTACGAAACTGAGATGAGCTCGTAATACGTGTGTCCGGCACTAAGCAGTCTATGCCAATGTGGACCGGTCGTCGCCCGCGCATCGAGACAAAAGAACTAGAAGTCCTCACATAAAAAATGCAGCATGTTGCAGACACAAATACGAAACCAGACTTTTGCGAGTTGACCAACTTCTGTATTAAGAAGTTAACTTGTAAATATGTTTTAATGATTTGTATAGTTTATTTGTAAATAATTTAAGGTAGGTATTTCCTTTAGTGTTTTATTTAGTTATTATTTTCTTTAGATTAATTTTAGTTTTAAGTTTAGTTTTAAGTTTTGGTTTTAAGTTTTTCTTGTTTTTTAATTATTAATAACAAGTGTTTTTAGTTAATGGTTTTATTTTTACGTACATAAGAATGTGTACTACGTTACAATACCCCCTCTCGTACCCAAGGATTTTATTCCCTTTTTGAATAAAAATCCGCATCTTAGAATTAGGTTTGTTTTAACTTTCATACATCGTCTATTATTCTTCTACACTCATAATATTAACATGCACACAATCACGGTAAATATTAAAATAAAAATACCATGATACTTATCATAAAAAAAGTTAGACAGCAAAATCATATATACTGTAACTTAAACAAACTGTAGTTGATGCAATGATCTTATATAGGTATAATTTGTAAGAGTAGCAACGTAAAAGAAAATCATCTTTTATGAGGTATTGGCTAATTTTATATCTTTTATATGCCAAGTACCTAAATCTTTGCCTGACATGTCAGCTAATTTATATACTAAAGGCGATTTCTTGGCTGTTACGCGACATTTGAAGTACTTTTGTGCCAATTTCTTGCTAAAATACTTATCTTTGTCACTTAAAACATATGTTCTTTTCATGACAATGTCACCTATATTAAATTCAGCTGGCTTACGCCTGAGGTTATAGTGACTAGTATTTTTGACGTGGGCCTGCCATAATTTAAATTGTACCTTATCAAAAATGTTTGACAAGCAGCCCAAATTCTCGGCATAAATGTCACGTGGTAAGAAAGTTACCTCATTGCCGATATCGTTGTCCACGTAATGTGTACCGCTAGTAACTATCTCCCTACCGAAGACTAGAAAAGAAGGAGTAAATCCAGTGGCTTCGTTCACTGAGTTATTTATTGCGAACTGAATCGAAGGAATTTGAGTGTCCCAAGTTCTATGATCTTCACCAACGAACGCCGATATACAGGTAATTATTGTCCTATTGTAACGCTCAACTGTGTTTATCTGTGGAGTGTACTTAGGTGAAAAATATACATTCGGCACATTATATTTTTTGAAAAAGGTTTCAGTGTGAGTACTTGTGAATTGACTACCATTATCTAGAAATATTGTTTGAGGGACGCCATGTATGAGGAAAACAGAATCTTGTAGAATTTTCGTGATAATTTGCGAAGTGGCATTTCTTATGGGAAAGATGAGGCAGAATTTTGAAAAACAACACGTGACTACAAATATATAAGAATTTTGTTTACGGGTAACAGGTAGAGGACCCATTAGGTCTATTGAAATGGTCTGAAACGGACGCGAACATTGCTTTGGGCGACCCATCTCGCCTAAAGTATTATGATTTTGAATTTTATGAGACAAGCAAGTATCACACTTTGTTACAAAATTCACAATATCTTTGTACATACCAGGCCAGTAATAACGTAATGCGATCCGTTTGTATGTTTTAAAAATACCAAGATGTCCGGCGGTAGGCTCGGAATGGTTTTCATAAATGACTTGCTCACGCATCTCGGTCGGTATGACTTCTTTCCACGCAAATTCGGATTTAAGTTGACATTTTTCATTACTAAGCCGAAACAAACTATTATTTTTTATGATATAATTTGGAAAATTTTGTTGGTTGTTGAGGCAGCCGTTATATATATTTTTATACCAAGAATCTGAAGTGGTGTTAAAAACATTTGATGTGCTGATGGCACTTACAGGAATGGCTCTAGAGAGAGCATCTGGAATGACGTTGTCCGAGCCACGACGGTGTTTGATTTCGAAATCAAAGGATGATAAACGCACGCCCCAGCGAGCCAGTCTTCCCGTGGGATTGTTCAGGGACAGAAACCATTTAAGGGCACTATGGTCAGTATACACCGTGAACTGTTTACCGTTCTCCAAATAGCACCTCCAATGCTCCAAGGCAGCAATCACAGCTAAAGTTTCGCGCTCAGTTATGCTGTAATTTCGTTCAGGAGCTGAAAGTGATCTGCTCATGTAAGCAATGGGGTGTTCTTTGGAGTCTATGGTTTGGGTCAGCATCGCACCTATACCATAGTTGCTAGCATCTGTGTGTACCTCAAACGGAAGGTTGTAATCAGGACAAGATAAGACTGGTGCTGAAACTAGGCATTCCTTTAATTTCAAAAACGCGGTTTCTGCTTCATTTGTCCACTCGAAGGGAGAGGCATTCTTTTTATTTGAAGTTAATTTGTTTAATGGAGCTGCAATCGTACTAAAATTTGGTACAAACCTACGATACCATGTGGCGGTGCCTAGAACCGTTTAACGTCCTTTTTGATGAAGGTGTAGGGTACTGAAGTATGGCTTGCACCTTTTCAGGATCTGTTCTGAGGCCACCACTGTCCACGACATAACCAAGATATTTGAGTTTATCACGGAAGAAACAGCATTTATCCCGGTTAATAGTGAGATTGGCGTGTTTTAATTTCTCCAGAACGCGAAGAAGCAAAGAAACGTGGCTGTTAAAGTCAGTAGACACAATAATGACGTCATCCAAATATGCGAATACTTTTTGGTCGAACTCACTGAAAAGTAAATCAACAAGACGCTGCTGGGTAGCCGGTGCATTTGTCAGGCCGAAGGCGGTACGTTTAAATCTGAAGGTTCCCCTACCAGGTACATAAAAGGCTGTCTTGTCTCTGTCATCAGCATGAATATTAATCTGCCAGAATGCCTTAGACAGGTCGATGCTAGACAGGTATTTCGCATCCCGAAGGTTGTCTAAGATCTCAGAGACGTAGGGTAAATTGTAAGCGTCCTTCTTTGTCACTGAATTTAATTTCCGGCTATCCAAACAAAATCGAGGCTCGCCGTTCTTCTTGGTCACAATCAATACTGGTGAAGACCATGCGCTTTCACAGGGTTCAATCACATCGAGCGCCAACATTTCATCTACCTGTTGAACGAGAATACGCTGTTTTTCAGGTGACATGCGGTAGTAGCGTTGACGGATCGGTTGAGTATCACCAGTATCGATACGATGAGTGATCAGAGTGGTATTGCCAAGACCTTTTACTTTAGAAGAAATCTCTTCAAACTGACGAATGACATTATCAGCCACTATCTTTTCAGTGTCATCGAGAGTTTCATAATTTTGCAAGTAATTATTGTTATTGACACAGGCAATATTGTTTTGACTAGGGCCAATGGAAATTGAATTTAAATAATTTGGACATATTTGAAATTTACGCCAAAAGTCGATTCCGAGTATGAGGTTATTTTTAATTTCAGGGACTGCTAAGGCCTTAATGATATGAAATTGATTTTCAAAATGAATAGGGAGATTCATAGAACCAATTGTGTTTATTTTTTGGCCACCAACGGCTATAACAAAAGGAGGGTTTGAAGTGCTACTTTCAAGTTGAAGGCCTTGTTGAAGAAGGCTATGATGAGCATTATTACCTACCACAGTTACAGCAGAACCTGAATCTAGTAATCCTGAAATGACAAGTTCATTTACAGTAACAGAAACATAAGGTCTCAAATCGTTATCTGGTTTGCGAGAAAGAACTGAAGCAACTTTATAAATTTTAAAGAAATTAGATATAGTTTTTAACCAGTTTTGCCAATCTTCTTTATCGAAGTTGCTATTGCCGCAGTTCTGACTAATTAGTTTTTTGGAATTGTTTTTGAATTATCCTTATTTTGGCTACAATCAGGACAATCTGGAGTCTTAACGTCCTTTTTGCCACAAACAAAGCAAAAAATATTGGTTTTGTCTGCTGTACATTGACGCAGGCCATGAGTATCAGTACGGCACCTTGGGCAATAACGACGCTTTGGTGCTGAAATAGCTGCTAAATATTTTTGATTAGGATTATTGTATTTATTATTGCTTTCGTTTTGTTTACTGTAGCTCTGTGAATTATTGTTTTTATTAAAATTATTGTTATTATTAAATTTATTATAAGGTTTTGGTTTGGAATAAGCGAATTCAGGTGCCAATGTATCTGATGAAGGGCCTGGTGGTTCACGAAAATGTGAGAGACGCGCTTGAACCCTTTCGAAGTTAACACACAAGGATTTCAATTCGTCAATGGATTTAATTTCCGGAACTGAAGCTAATATATTTGAATAGCAGGGACGGATATTATGTAAGATGATTTCTAGTTTATCTTCTTCTGAAGGAATTTTCGACAACCGTGAAAATAACCCAGTCATGATAGACAAATATATGGTTATGTTTTCCGTCTCACCCTGAGTTCTAGAGCGGATTTCAGATAAAAGTCTATAGTCATAGTCAGACTTATCAAAATCTTCTTTAAGTCTATTTAAGAGGCAGTTCCAGTTGGAAATGAGATCCTTGTTGCTTCGAAACCAATGAAGTGCATTGCCAGTGAATATTTCGGTTGCATGTGATAATAATTTTTCATCTGACATATTCCTAGCCTCTTTAAATTCCTTTGCCCTTTGGATGAAGGAGCGAACGCAAGAACTACCATCAAATTTTAGTTTACCAATATCTTGTGAGCTACGATCGCAAGTGACAGACACATTTATTGGACTTGAAGAAGGTAAACTCTCACTAACAGTAGATGAGCCGGCTAGAGGGTCGACTAAATTTTTATCTTTGAGAGAGTTAAACCTATTTAAATATTTTTTGAAGTGGTCAACGCAAGTGTCGTAGACTGCTGCAACATCTTCAGTACGAGCAATTCTATTAAGGCGATGATACAAATGATGTAACAGGTTTTGTATTCTTAAAAGAGTAGTACGGTCAACATCAGTTTCGAGACTCGTTTTAATTTTAGTTAAAACATTTGAAACGCCTTTAAGATCATCTTCTAAACTTAACGGTGAATCTAAAATATCGTCAGAAGGAAAAAGCGGAGCTAATTTAACAATCTGCTTGCGAAGTTCTTGTACAGTAGCTGCAGGAGTTGTACCTCTAATATCCACTTCATATTCAAGCTCAGATTTTTGTAAAGACAAAAATTTAATTGGATAAGCCATGATTTCAGAACCAAAATTTTGTAAGTAGCGAACTAAAAAGAGCTAGCTAAAAAGAAAGAAATAAAAAAAATACTCTGTTCTTTACAAAATAAATAAATGAGTTTAATAACGTTTTGGTTGAAATGGGTTAAGATTTAGAAGTTAGAAAGACAAAAATTGCAGGAGAAGAAATAGGAAAAGAAAAAAAATAGTACAAGCACAGAACTAAAAAAGAACAAAAAATAAATACGCAAAAAAAATTGCAACTAATGTGTAACTTTACAATAAAGAACAGAAAAAAAAACCAGAACTAGACACTTTGAAAAAAGTCCAAATTACTTACTGCAACATAGAATTTACAATATTTTGCGTCGAAGGTAAGTTGATTTCTAGGTACGACAATACAATTAAAGACAAATTTAATAAATGCTACTTGCCAAAGATATTAAATTGAGAAAATGTTACACCTTAGTTGCTAGCAACCAAAAAAAAAACATAAAAACGTTTCACAAAACCAAAAATAAAACAAGCACACAGACATGCAAAATTACAAGAAAACAGAATTCCGGGCACAGAAAAGCAAGAGAAAATTAGAAAAAGAACACTTGGGTGGTAAATGAGCCACAACACAGTCAAATATAAAAATAATATAATTTAAGTAAGAAATACAGGGGGTGGATTTATAAGGGCCCTACTATGCCGGTAATTCAGTTCTCCTGCAAAGAGGTACTGTCCTGGTGATGGTGGAGGTGTCCAGCACTCGGTGGTTCTGGGACGCCGGGGATCCGGGATGGTGATCCCACCAGCGGATTGTTCACCCGAGGCGTGTGATTGTGTTGAGGAGCGTAAGCCCAAATCTGGAACCCTGGAATTGATGTCCATTGATCAGGATATTGTTCATATGATAATGACGGCCAGCCAGCTTGCTCCGAGAAGTGATGATCGAAGGGGTGACGGTGAAGGACGTACCTACTTTTACCTAAGAGCAATGTCTGTGGCTGCTGGTCGTCATTAAGAACAGAGTTTACAATGACTCAAAGCTAATATCATCGCTAATATCGTTAACTAAATGAAAAAAATGTTCTATAACACTTAGATTTTTTTTTTATAATTTATATCGGGCGGTAGTATAACACTGCCACGCCCGAACAGAAAATCTAGTACTTTTTTCCTAATAATAATATATTGTCCATTGAAATATTTATAAAACACTAAAACACTGTTTATGCAAAATTGCCTAAATAGTAAAATACCTATTGGATGTTAAATAAAATAAATAGTTCGCCACTTACCGAATTTCGGGTTTGAACGACACTCACAGATTTTATAATTACTTGTGTGCTTTACTTATCAATATTATTCAGATATTAATTATCCGGTATAATGTACTGCACTTTCTAGTTATAAGAATTTACAACGTATATCGAAGTACGAAACTGAGATGAGCTCGTAATACGTGTGTCCGGCACTAAGCAGTCTATGCCAATGTGGACCGGTCGTCGCCCGCGCATCGAGACAAAAGAACTAGAAGTCCTCACATAAAAAATGCAGCATGTTGCAGACACAAATACGAAACCAGACTTTTGCGAGTTGACCAACTTCTGTATTAAGAAGTTAACTTGTAAATATGTTTTAATGATTTGTATAGTTTATTTATAAACTAGCTGTCGCCCGCGGCTTCGCCCGCGTGAGTTTCGCTTAGATGAAAAATCTCTCTTGGAGCTTTTCATCAGATGTTCCAGATCTTCAAATTGTATACGTCAGCAGAAAATGCTCATCAGGTTGAACGATTTTTGCTAAGGCGCCATTTCCATATATGTTATAGTGTAGCTGGTCTCTTGGAGCTTTTCATCAGATGTTCCAGATCTTCAATTTTTATAAGTCGGCAGAAAATGCTCATCAGGTTGAACGATTTTTGTTAAGGCACCATTTCCATATTACTTATAGTTTAGCTGTTCCGTTATGGTTCTTCATCAGGTGTTCCATTTTTCAAAATGAATTATAGCCTATATGTTACCCAGGCTTAATAGCTATACAACAAAAAAAGTTTCATTCAAATCCGTCCAGTAGTTTTTGCGTGAAACGCGTACATACATACAGACAGACAGACAGACAGACAGACAGACAGACAGACAAGAAATTCCAAAATATTTTTTTTGCTTTCTATTGTTCTTTTTAGGTCTCCCTCTATCCATTTCAGTCAACATATTTAATGTACAGACAAAATATTTTTACTGTTTTATTATATGTATAGATTATTTTCTTTAGATTAATTTTACTTTTAAGTTTAGTTTTAAGTTTTGGTTTTAAGTTTTTCTTGTTTTTAATTATTAATAACAAGTGTTTTTAGTTAATGGTTTTATTTTTACGTACATAAGAATGTGTACTACGTTACAACCAGTAACTACCTTCACCGAAGAAATGCTTTCATTGCTAAACCCGAGTGAAGCAACAGTCGCGAGCATAGTGTTTCCGTCTATTAGGCGTTGATTACGGACATCAACTGTTAAATGGTAATGAGATAAGAAATCCACGCCTATTATCGCCTTTGTAACGTCGGCCACAATAAAATTCCAAGGGAAGTCTCGACGTAATCCTAAGTTTAGCACTATATGATAAAAACCATACGTATTTATGACCGAACCGTTAGCGGCACACAATTCAAAATTTGTTTTTGCACGACACTCTTTTAGGTATTTGCAGGGGAAAACACACAAGTCACTACCCGTATCTACTAAAAATTGTAATTTGGACTGTTTATCCGTTACAAATAAGCGACCGGCACTTGGGCAGTCGTCGGCCGCCATTACCGACTGCCTGTCGCATTTCCCGAAAAATCACAGGGTTTTGTACACCTACTTGCTTTATCACCGAACTTATAATGATACCAGCAGATAGGATGTTTTCTATAATTTGAGTGTGATCTTGTCGACGACGATGACCGACCTCGGCGATTTGAAAAATGTCCGGTTCTCGACTTTGACCGCGACATACGGTCGACTTTCTCGGCTAATGCCTCTATCTGCCGGGTTAGCGCGGCAATCTCACTATTCTCACTCGATCCACTAGAAGTACTTGCCGAAACTGCTGCTACCTGCACATTTGGTGATACGGCATCCAGCACTTTGTCAGCCAGCTCAGCGACCTCATCAAGCGTCATCTTGGCCTGTGACGCGATGATGGGCTGCACACTGTTGGGTAGACGGCTGGCCCAGAGGGTCCTGAGTAGATCGTCTGGCACCTGGGAACCTGCTAATCCTCGTAACCTCCGCAGAAATTGTGATGGTTTTTTGTCACCTAGTTCTTCATGGTGAAGAAGCTGCTGGACCTGCTTTTCCCGTGACGCGGACAGCCTTTTGACGAGCTCCGACTTCAGTGTCTCATATTTATTCGGCGTAGCTGGCCCCTCGACGATGTCCTCCACGATCTCCACATACTGAGGTTCTAGGTGGGACACTGCATAGTGGTACTTAGTAGCATCTGATGTGACTCCAGCTAGTACAAATTGGCTCTCCAGCGAAGCAAACCACAGTTTAGGTTTCGATGGGTAGAAAGGCGGTACTCTCACGCCTACGCGATTTAAATGCAACCGCTGCTCTCCGCTTCCATTGTTCTCGTTCTCTGTATCCGACTGCGGCATTGTGTTATAGATGGGTCACCAGTAAAGCCAGTAAAGCGTTGAGGTGGTAAGGCTTAGAAATATAGAAGGAGTGCACAGCCGGGCGAAGAGAGATAGTTTTGGCGGAAAGGTAACAAAATAAAAATACGTAAGTTAGTGCGTAGCGGCCGAGACACAAGCAGACATGCGTTCCGCGTCAAATCGATATTCAGACTGGTTTTCGATCCGCGGCAGTGCCCGCAGGCGAACGCGGCGCCTGCGCGGGCGCGGGCGGAGTTGCCACCCGGCGCAGGCCGGCTAGCGGTCAAACCGGTTGCCTACATGTCGCAGCTAAACAATTAATTATATAAACTATGAAACTAATCAATATGTATGTCTGTTTGTTCCTTGACCAAAACATTTATTTAATTTGTATTACAATTTTCACTTATTCTTAGTTTAGCTATTGTATAATTATATATGTAGTTCATTGTATAACTTATAAGGCTAGTTGTAATAAAGTAGTGAGTATGTAAAAACACAAAACATAAATTTATACAATACAATGTATGTTTGTAATATATTGGGTAAAACTAAACGCAGGCGTTTCGCATTGCTGCCGCCAGAGGGCGTTCGGGGTTTTCACTTTGCTAGCGCGAATGGCTCGCGAACGGTCGCCATTGCATTGCCCTATGCGATATCGGTTTGATTTTTAATACGCGAGAGGTTCCGCGTTCTTTGATTGCTAATTAGCTTGAGTTGTGTTTGTGAATTTCCTGTTTGTTAAATAACTATTGAACTTTGTGTTTGTGTACCCGTCATGGTGACTTTTTCTTGTGAGAGGTGAAACGTGGCTGGCTGGTCACATCTGGCTGTTCCCGAGTGAAACTACGGGAAGAAATCTATTTATTTGTCCTGGGGAATTGAGATCTCAAGGGTTAGGTAGGGTGATTAGGAATTCGAAGATACTCAAGTTTGGATCCGAAGAGAAAGAAGATTTAGCTTGGTAAGTGTTTTTTAAGTGTAATTAATTTATAGGTTAGGTTATCATATAGGGCCCTGTAGCTCCCTTCATAAGCTACGGTGGTAGCAGACTGCGTTAAGTTATTTAGGTTTTAGTCGGGCAAACGTGGTGCCGCGTGGAGATTTCTTCCCGGTACTTATTTTTTACCGGTGGTTTTTTCCCGGTGAAGTTCCGGTACAGAATTCTTCCCGCCGCTTCGTTTGTCCGGATTCGCTCTGCGCACATTTTCTGGCAGCAGAGCGTAGTTGCTCTGCACATTTTCTGGTAGCAGAGCGTAGTTTATCTACCCTCTATTTGTTCGTTTGTAAAAAATAATTAATTGTTTGTAAAAATTATTAGATTTTTCTTAGTTTGTTTGTATAAGAATATTTGTAACCTTTTTTGTATTTGTTTGCGGTTTGTACCGTGCGTTCCGGGTTTGTGCCATTCTCATACCTACCGCGGTTCTTCGTGTAGTTGCTTGATTTTGTTGTTTTTTATTTACCTTTTGTTATTTTTTGTTTGTGACTTGACGCGATGGCGAAGGCCTCCAATGCTAGGGCGACACTCGCCAACGAATTGAGATGGTTTGTGACGGCCGGAGGACTCCCTGTCCCGGAAGGACAGGGAGGGCGCCATACTGCTAAGAGCGGATCACCTCCACTCACGATTGATTAGCGCGGAAGCGGCCATGGCGGCGCTTACCGAAGCCGACCTTACCCCGGAGGCCTACGCAGGTCACATGGCGGACATGGACCAGATCCTGAGTCTGCACGATGATATCGCGGAGGCGGTGACCGCAATAAGGGCGAGACAGGCTGGCGGACCAGCCCCTCGCACACCTGTTAGACAGGAAGGACCAGCGGTTACTGGTCGGCTCCCCACCCTTCAGCTGTCCCACTTTGGGGGTAGGATGGAGGAGTGGGTAGCATATAAAAATATGTTTGAGTCCCTGGTCGTAGCACGACAGGATTTGTCGAAGGCCCAGAAGATGGCCTACCTCCTCTCCACTCTTGAGGATGAAGCGCGGTCGCTCATCCAGCACCTCCGGGTGGAGGACGACCAGTACGATACGGCTTGGGAGTTATTGAACTCCCGCTACCAAAACTTACGTTTGTTAGCGGATGCGCACGCCGCACAGTTGATGGCCCTGCCCAAGGTGGCCAACAGGGCACAGTTGCGCCTGCAGTTGCTCACGCCCGTTACAGTGGCCTGTAACGCGCTCCGCACACTGGGGCTGCCGGTGGACCAATGGTCTTTTTTGTTGGTGCACATTGTATTGGGCAAATTGCCCAATGACATCCGCTCGCGATTTGAGCGCGAGAATGCGGAACGGGATAGCACCACCCTACCAACATTCACTGACTTGGTGAAGTTTTTGGAGTTTGAGGCACGGGCCGCTGAGAATACCATGACGGACTCAGCGCCATCCAGAGCGCCTGAACGTAGGCCCTTGGAACCCTCATGGAGAGGTAAGCCCCAACAGGGACGGCAACCGCCACCGCGTGGAGCTGGTGTGCGGGTTGCACACACGGCAGCAGTCGCGGGGGACGCGGACTGCCTGCAATGTGGCCGGATGGGCCACAGCCTGCTGCAATGCAGGGACTGGCAGAGGCTGCCAGTACAAGATCGGCGCCGCATGGCAAGGCGGCATGAACTTTGCTTCTACTGTTTGGGCAGTCACTATGCACGCGACTGTCCCAGGGCCATACCATGCAGTGCATGCCGTGGGCTGCACCACGTGATGCTCTGCATGAACCGGAACGGGGATGGCCCCCGGTTGTTGAGGCAGGGGTCCCCTATGGGCGGGGGCGCTCCTGCGCGAAGCCCTCCACCATCGGACGGAGGACGCGGCTTCGCTCGTCGCACCCCCCTCGGGAGGGGGTCGCGTACCTGCGCGGGTCTTGGCGGACCGGGACCACGCGCCCCAAGGTCATGGCCAGTATGTAGCTGGCCAGGCCCCGGATAGGGCCCCCATGGGCGGGGGCCCTAGATCGGACGTGAGAGTGGGGACACCCCCTCCACGCGGGTTACCAATGCCCAACACATGCAGCCGCAGCGGTTTTCTCCGCCGCTGCACGAGTACCCACGGCTGGAGTACCACCCGCCGTACCATATGTAGGGCCGGGCCGCGGGTTCTGCCCCCCCTCCGCTGGGGATGTGCACTCGCCCGCCATATTATCCGGGTCAGTGGCGCGCCCCTGGTTTGGAGAGAGTGGGGAGCCCGTAACTAACTTGCTCCCTTGCTGGGACAGAGCCGCGGACGGTTCTGCTCCCTACCGCGGTGGTCCGCGTATGGGGTCGTGGGGGAAGCCATTAATTTGAGAGCTCTGTTGGACTCAGGGGCTCAAAGCAGTTTGGTTACCACTCGAGTGGCACGCCAGTTAGGTTTAGTCGTGGAAGACTCGCCTGTGCCACTTCTTGGAGTTGGTGGCATACAAGTGAAGTGTCTGACGGGCCAGACACTTGTCACCTTTTCTTCGCTGAAGTCCTCCACAATGAGGATCACGACTTCGGCTATGGTAATGGATACCATTGCGGGTTGGCACCCCTCGACAGACATACCGCCGGGTGTGTTGTCTTTGGTTTCGGGTCTGGATTTGGCCGACCCCTTTGTCTTTCATCCCGGCCCAGTGGACTTGCTCCTGGGCTCGGACGTATTGGGTTGGATTTTGTTGGGTACACAGAAGGCTCTGGGTTCGTCTTCACTGATGGCAGTGTCTACGATTTTGGTTTTGCCCTGATGGGCCCTGTGTTTGATAATGGCACCGCGGAGGAGCCACCGGTTGTCGCATCTGCGTCCTTGGCCAAGACCATGCAAAGGTTTTGGGAGGTGGAGGAGCCACCTATGAGTTCCAGGATGGATCCGGAACACGCTGAGTGCGAAGCCCTTTTTCGATCAACCACGGAGAGGTTGCCCTCCGGTCGGTTTGTAACTAGGTTACCTTTTGTTGCCTCTCGTCCTAGCCTAGGGCAAAGTAGGGCGCTTGCGGAGAAACGACTGCTGTCCATGGAGCGACGCATGCAGCGTGACCACGTACTTCGCGATAAATATATTGAATTTATGCGCGAGTACGAGGATTTGGGTCACATGTCTCCGGCTCGAGTTGATTGGAGCTCAACTGAGCATTATTTTTTGCCCCACCACGCGGTGGTGAAGGCCTCAACAGGCAAATTGAGGACCGTCTTCGATGGGTCCGCACCCACTTCGAACGGAGTTTCGTTGAATCTATGTTTGCATTCAGGTCCCAAATTGCATAGGGACATAATTGACATCATCTTGAACTTTAGAAGACATCAAGTGGTTTTTGGCGCGGACATCCGGATGATGTTCCGCCAGACAGTCATACATCCTGAGGACAGGCGATTCCAGTTGATACTCTGGCGTGAGCGCCCTGAGGATCCTGTGACGGTGTATGAACTCAATACAAACACGTATGGTTTGAAATCTAGTCCCTATATCGCCATCAGATCATTGCTTGAATTGGCAGAGCGGGAACGGATCCGCTTTCCCCGTGGGGCTTCCGTGCTGTCACGTGACTTGTATGTTGATGACGTGTGCACCGGAGCCCAAAGTATTGAGGAGGCCCTCCTACTGCGGGATGAATTGATTGAAATATTGAAGACAGGTGGCTACGAACTACGTAAGTGGTTGTCTAATGAGCCTAAAGTTCTAGAAGGGATCCCGGAGGATCACCAACAGAACCCTCACCTGTTTGAGGATGTGGATGATCCCAACAGGATAGCGGTGCTGGGCATGCAGTACCAGCCGCTAACCGATATTTTTACATTCCAAGTGGACTTGGAAATACCAAAGGTCTGGACTAAGAGAACGGTGTTGTCCGTAATAGCCGTATGTTTGATCCAAGCGGTTGGATCAGTCCAGTGATATTCTCTGCAAAGTGTCTTCTTCAGAGACTTTGGACTTTGGGCGTCTCGTGGGACGAGCCGCTGTTTGGCTCTCCATTGGATGATTGGCTCGAGTTGTTTTCATCGATTAAGGAAGTCAATCGGATTGCCTTGCCTCGTCGAATATTGCCCCCGGGAAATATCGAGCCAGCCTGCATGGCTTTTGTGACGCGTCGGAGCGAGGCTACGCCGCGTCAGTCTATATGCGGACAGTTGACGCCGATGGCCGGGTCAATGTCTCGCTTTTGTTAGGGAAGAGCAAGGTCGCCCCCATCAGGACTAGGCTGACTATTCCCAAGCTTGAGTTGAGTGGAGCTCACCTTCTCTCTAAATTGTTGCATCACGTTGCATGTGAGCTGGCGGCCACGGTCGAGATACGGGACATCTTCGCCTGGTCGGATAGCCAGGTCGCGCTTGCATGGTTGCGCGCGGCCCCACATACCTTGGAGGTTTTTGTGGGAAATCGGGTTTCCCAAAT
Organism: Ephestia elutella; assembly: GCA_018467065.1. Classification (NCBI taxonomy): domain Eukaryota; kingdom Metazoa; phylum Arthropoda; class Insecta; order Lepidoptera; family Pyralidae; genus Ephestia; species Ephestia elutella. Next base: position 16,430,642 of record CM031571.1, on the reverse strand, counting down.
CCAGAATATCGGAATTGATATAACATGGAGACATGTGCCGGGAGAGCTTAACCCAGCGGACTGTGCTTCCCGAGGTTGTACGGCACCAGAATTGGTGTCACACCCGCTCTGGTGGGGTCCAGAGTGGCTGATGGGATCAGAAACTTCTTGGCCTGTCTGTCAGACAGATGTTACTTCTTTGAGTTTGACTGGGCTCCGTGTACATGCTGTAGTCGCTGAGACGACGTCGGAGCCGGATTGGCTACTTGCTCGGTATAGCAGTTTGGATAAGCTTCTGGGTGTTACCAGTTGGATTAAGCGTTTCATACATAATTGTAGAAACCCACAGGCAAAGCGGTTGGAGCCGATTGCAGGTGCAGAAGAGCGCCGGAGCGCATTGTTGCATTGGGTCCGTGTCGTGCAGACCGGACGGTTTGAGTCAGAGCTTCATATTTTGCGCGACGCACGCGCTAAGTTGAAGGGCGCGGTCGCTCGTTTGAACCCGTACATCGACTCGGATGGGCTTCTTCGGGTTTGAGGCAGGCTCCGGAAGGCGGATCTTCCATATGAGACTCGCCATCCTCTGTTGTTGCCCAAGGGCGGACCCTTGGTGCAGCTTTTGGTGTCTGATCGACACATTCGTAACGCCCATGCTGGGTGCAATGCTTTGCTGGCTATTTTGCAACGCGAATTTTGGATTTTGTCTGCCCGAAGAGCAATCCGTAGTGTCCTGTTTCGATGTATTGCATGTTATAGGTTGAAGGCATCCACGATGCAACCACAGATGGGTGATTTGCCCGCTGATCGAATCCGACCTTCGAGACCGTTTGACGGCGTTGGAACCGATTTTGCCGGTCCCTTTTCGATCAAGGCTTCTCCCTTTCGTAATGCCCGTATTGTGAAGGGCTATTTGTGTGTATTTGTTTGTTTGGCCACCAAGGCTGTCCATTTGGAGGTGGTATCGGCTCTGACTACGGAGGCCTTCGTCGCCGCGTTGGATCGCTTTGTTTCGCGTCGAGGTCTACCTTCCCTTATTAGGTCTGATAATGGCACAAACTATAAGGGAACTGTAAATTATCTTAAGGATGTTTCTGTGTTTATTGATAAAAATTGTACTAGTTTAAGTCAAATTGCTGCCCAAAGGGGAATAACCTGGAAGTTTAGTCCCCCAAGTTGCCCCCATTGGGGAGGGATTTTGAAGCGGCTGTGAAATCCGCAAAGACCCACCTCCGCCGCATTATCGGAGAAACGGCTCTAACTTTTGAAGAGCTGGCCACAGTGTTTTGTAAAGTTGAGGCGGTCCTCAACTCTCGTCCTCTCTGTCCGCTATCTCCAGATCCAAATGACTTGGAAGCTCTCACCCCTGGTCATTTTTTGGTGGGAGGGCCGTTGAATGCCCTGCCCGAATACCCGTGGAAGGATGAACGCGTATATCGGTTGTCGCGTTTTCAAATGTTGCAGCAAATGAGCCAGGACTTTTGGCGTCGCTGGTCGCTTGAATATTTGCATTTGCTGCAGCAAAGAGTGAAGTGGACAGACAGGACTGAGCCTCCCAGGGAGGGTGATTTAGTATTGTTAAAAGAGGCAAATTTGCCCTCATTGCTTTGGCGACGAGCTCGCATATTACGTTTGATTCTTGGCGGAGATGGCACTCCGCGTGTGGCTGAGGTGTTGGTCGACGGTTCGATTTTAAGGAGAGGTGTGACCTCTCTCGCCCGCCTTCCCGTAGAGTAAGCTAGCGGTCTGCTTCTCAGACCGGGACGGGGGGATGTTTGTAATATATTGGGTAAAACTAAACGCAGGCGTTTCGCATTGCTGCCGCCAGAGGGCGTTCGGGGTTTTCACTTTGCTAGCGCGAATGGCTCGCGAACGGTCGCCATTGCATTGCCCTATGCGATATCGGTTTGATTTTTAATACGCGAGAGGTTCCGCGTTCTTTGATTGCTAATTAGCTTGAGTTGTGTTTGTGAATTTCCTGTTTGTTAAATAACTATTGAACTTTGTGTTTGTGTACCCGTCATGGTGACTTTTTCTTGTGAGAGGTGAAACGTGGCTGGCTGGTCACATCTGGCTGTTCCCGAGTGAAACTACGGGAAGAAATCTATTTATTTGTCCTGGGGAATTGAGATCTCAAGGGTTAGGTAGGGTGATTAGGAATTCCCCTTCCCGAAGATACTCAAGTTTGGATCCGAAGAGAAAGAAGATTTAGCTTGGTAAGTGTTTTTTAAGTGTAATTAATTTATAGGTTAGGTTATCATATAGGGCCCTGTAGCTCCCTTCATAAGCTACGGTGGTAGCAGACTGCGTTAAGTTATTTAGGTTTTAGTCGGGCAAACGTGGTGCCGCGTGGAGATTTCTTCCCGGTACTTATTTTTTACCGGTGGTTTTTTCCCGGTGAAGTTCCGGTACAGAATTCTTCCCGCCGCTTCGTTTGTCCGGATTCGCTCTGCGCACATTTTCTGGCAGCAGAGCGTAGTTGCTCTGCACAATGTAAATGACTAGATGTTATCAGTCGATATAATAGTATAGCATAGTTATAAACTAATTTTGTAAATAAAATCTTTTGTAAATAGAAACTTTTTGTAAATATTAATTTTGAATAACAATTTATTGTAAATATAATTTTGTGAATAACAATTTTGACAAAATAAACTAAAACTAAACTAGTGGTGATTAAGAGATCACCACATATTTATTTATGGTATTATTTATTTATATTATATGTAATGATATTCTTATATGTCATATTAGCTATATATATATGTATTACTATGTATTATATATTTTATGTTACTCTTATTTTGTCTCCCCCCCTTCTCGTCTCCAACAATCCCTTTATTAGACCCACTTAAGTTCTCTGTTTACCCCAAAGGTCGACTGTTAGATAATGCTTCTGCATTAAGTCCACCTATTGTGCCATACATTGTGTTTGTATAATAAAGGTTTAATAAATAAATAAATATATTCATCTTGGCAGTAAAATCTCGAATTCCGTGGCGGAAGTTGGTGTGACCATCGTGCCATGGATGCTCAGATGTTTGACATCCCATGACGGCTTACTTTTTTTTTATTTGAGTTTTTTCTGGTGCTAATGTGTTTGCCAGTTAGAGGTTGTACATTCCGATTAGAATCTAAACTAAGGTCGGGCTTTATCAACTTCACTCCGGTCTCTTTGACAAATGTATATGTAGTGAAGTTATTTTCGAATGGTTTGAAATGGTTTTGAATGACAAGCTGACAACTTAACAAAAATAACAAAAACCGATAGAATTTAGTAAAGAGCACATAACTAGCAAGATGTAACTACATTGTTTCCTTTTCCTCTAATGGGTTATTCACTAACTGGACACGAGGAAATGACGTGTCCAGATGTTTCAACATAAAAAAATGCGTATTTTATGACTCCATTCCATCAGAGAGCCCACTATTCAGCTAAGCGTGGCCTTAGAGTCTCACGACTCTTGGCTCTGTCTACCCCGTAAGGGATAAAGACGTGATTCTATATATGTATGTACTAGCTTTTGCCCGCGGCTTCGCCCGCGTGAATTTCCCACGGGAACAGTGCTTTTTCCCGGGATAAAAAGTAGCCTATGTGCTATTCCAGCTCATTATCTACCTCTGTACCAAATTTCATCGAAATCCGTCCAGTAGATTTTGCGTGATTGAGTAACAAACATCCTCACAAACTCACAAACTCACAAACTCACAAACTCACATCCAAACTTTCGCATTTATAATATTAGTATGGATGTATGTATATGTATTTTATGACAGCGGAATTTTCGTACAATTTAATACCATTTGAGCAAAGAAATTACAGTCCAACCAATAAACAAACTAAGAAAAAAAAAATGCTAATATGTATTCAATTTAATTCAAATAATTTATTGCTTTTCACATTGTACAGTATATAAAGGTAACATGTCACTACGAATACTAAAAATTAACAGCTAAATAATTAAAATAGTACAATTTGAAAACGTTTTATGCTTAATCAACTGAACATGCGTACACGAGTAAACTTGTTCAGTGAAGAATTCAAATTCCGAATTAATTCAACTTTAACCAACTGGAAACTCCCATATTCAGTTTCTCGTATCCAGTGAGTAGGGAATAACCCGCTTACAATACAACTTCAATTACCCGACCACAAAAGAATTTAACAACGGTCGTGTACAGTCGTGTCCACTAGGGTTCATTAGTATTTGTCTGGTACAGTCGTGCAATTAAGAGTACGGGGGATCAGTTCGACACAAATTTCGCTGTAGAACTTCATGGTCGGACCACGGTTACCAACGTCTATTCGTTTTCACTGACGTATCCATTACATATAAGCTGTTCTTGGCGGCGGAGACACACCCTCACACAACGCGATACGCACCCACTAATCTAGCTGTATCTCTACTCAACGCCCTGGTTGCTCAATTACCATATGTAGATATTTTTAACACTAATTTAAGACGATTTGTAAATGTTTGTATACGTTATTTATCAATTTATTAATGTCCTGTGTGAGATCCTAATCCTAACGTCCTAACTAATATTATAAATGCGAAAGTGAGTTTGTTTGTTTGTTACCTCTTCACGCTTTATCTACTGAACCAATCTTCCTGAAATTTCGCATACACATAGCTGGAAGTACGGAGAAGGACATAGGGTACCTTTCATCCCGGGAAAAAGCACTGTTCCCGTGGGAAATTCACGCGGGCGGAGCCGCGGGCGAAAGCTAGTTTTAAATAAAGAAATAAGAATTGTCCAGCACATATGTTATGAGATTTTTCTTGAACTTGTAACCAAGGTTTTCTCAGTTATTTACAAGTAAATTAATTAATTTATACTTTTTAGTTATATGTAAGCACGAACTACCGTAGAACTAGATGTAGTGTAGATAATCAACCTGTATTATGAGCAGTAACCTTTATAATTAACTAAGCTTAGAATATATTATTCCGATTTCAGATAGGTACCATGGTCATAATTAAAGGATAACTATAAGATTTACTTTAAGAATCGAGGTTTATGGTTGATTAACTCTCTCCTAAGAGAGCAGTGAACCACCAATATTTATGAAGAAAATGGATGTAATGAAAATAATATACTTGAAGGGCATTGAACTCCATGAGGGAATTCTTCTATGAAAGCTTTATATTTTGTCAAATATCATACAATAGCCGAAAAAAGAAAGTGTTTTATTATTTACTAGCTTCTATGGACCCCTGACTGTATGCAAAATTTTATGACGATCAGTTCAGTAAATAAAGCGTGAAGAGGTAACAAACAAACCAACAAACTCACTTTCGCATTTATAATATTAGTTAGGATTAGGATTGTCCTTCACAGGCAATATTTCACATTAACTTTTGAATTTCAAAATATCATATTATAAAGTTCTCAAAGCTGCAAACTACTATCTCTCAAACTGTACCATTTCACAGGTCAGCCAGGGTTGGATCCTGGGCCCGGAACTCTGTGATATGTGGACTTCCAGCGACGTGCTCTGCAGCTCGGCTTCCATTCTCCACCTCGTTGCTATCGCTACTGACAGGTTAGACTCATTTTATTTAGTTAGGAGTCAAACCTTTTTTTACGTGTGGAAAGACCTTCGTCTCGTCCATCCAGCCACGGGAAGCCGGACAGGTATGTAGGACTTGAACCCACTAAAACCACACGGTGTCAACGCCTACCGCATTTGTGCCAGGACCGTGTGCTTCTCTCGCTCCACAGCCCCGGCGCGGCGGCCGCTACCACGGCGGCCTCAGCACGGCTCGCTCTCGAAGCACCTCTCCAGCGAGAGGGTCGGAACGGCCAGTGGAATTGCTTCCAAATTTCCCGCTTGGGGAAAGGCGCTCTTGACACGTGCAGGCCTTTCTACCCAAGGGCTGTTAAACCGGGCAACAATATCCCGTTTCCGCCACCCAACCGGTCTTTTAACTAACCAGGAACTACCAACAACTTCGGAACTAACCAGGTCAGGCTCTACCTCACCTCAGAACCGGAACTCTGTGATATGTGGACTTCCAGTGACGTGCTCTGCAGCTCGGCTTCCATTCTCCACCTCATCGCTATCGTTAGACTCATGATGACAAAAAAGTCAGCGTCTGGTCCTATCAAGACGTGAAACAGTTGGCAATAAACAAAGAAAAATGGAAGGTACTCCACCGACAAGAACCTCGCTCTTAAATTTGATGATTATAAACAAACATACTCTAAAACTCAAATCCAAACTTTCGCATTTATAGTATCGATAAACAACTATTAAATTTATCATATCAGTGAGCAAAAGTTTTATTTGACTTGATTTTAGTGTTCATGTTGGTGGTAAAGTTTGTTTCCCCAGTTACGTGCTACGAATTTCGTAGCGGTCGTCTACGCCGTAGCCGTGAGTGCTACGGACAGTGGATTATTGAAGGTTTACGAAGTAAGCGGATTATACGATGGGATTTTGTTGTTGTCAAGTGAAAGTGGTAATGCTTTTTCTGGGGATCGGTTCGTTGGCTTTTCGGGAAACCAATAGGTTTATAAACTCTATAATAAAATGGAAAAGAAATAGATAAGCAACTGCAACAAAATTAGCCTAAACCATTAATGGCTAAACAGACATATTGACAGGTACAGACGGACAACAAAGTGACGAGGGATTTTTTTTCGTTCTTAAGTACGGAACCCGTGAAACGATAGTATCAATTAAGGATGAAGAAAGGATTATTACCAAAATCCTTATAATTTGGTAATAATCCTTTCTCGTTTAATAATCAAAAATATATTTCTTGGAAATACTTATTTTCCCCTTTCTTCCAGATATTGGGCTGTGACAGACGTGGACTACATCCATTTACGCAACGAGAAGCGTATCTTCACCATGATATTCCTCGTGTGGGGGGCAGCACTAGTGGTCTCTCTCGCCCCGCAGCTGGGCTGGAAAGACCCCGACTACCTCGCAAGGATCACTCAACAACAAAAGTGCCTCGTAAGCCAAGACCTGGCTTACCAGATATTCGCCACTTGCTCCACCTTCTACGTCCCTCTCGCTGTCATCCTTATTTTGTATTGGAAGATATTCCAGACAGCTAGAAGACGCATCCGGAGACGACGCGAGCCTCCCCCTCCCCGCCCCACCTCAGCCGACGGCACCCAACCTTCAGGTAGACAGGTCCAATCAGCTCGAGACAGAAGGTTTGTCAAAAAACGGTTCCTCAACTTAAAGAAATGCAATCAACGCACTCGAACTGAAACCCTTGCGGCTGCGTTGTTATTAACTGAAGGTCAGAGCACTTCTACTGTCGACACACTAGATGAAGAGCCTCGCACGACAGCGTTTACTATCAACGAAAAGCTTCCACCATCTGTGTCACCAGAGAAGTCGTCTTCAACTGTAACCAATGGGTCGAAACCTGAGCGGTCTATCGTATCCGCCCCCACGCACAGAGAAAAGAAGGAGTCTTTAGAAGCAAAGAGGGAGAGGAAAGCAGCGAAGACACTTGCTATTATTACAGGAGCGTTTGTCTTCTGTTGGCTGCCGTTCTTCATCATGGCACTAGTGATGCCAATATGCCAAACGTGTGTGATCAGTGATTACCTAGCCAGCTTCTTTTTGTGGCTTGGCTACTTCAACTCGACACTCAACCCCGTCATATATACAATATTCAGCCCCGACTTTCGCCAGGCGTTCGCCCGAATCCTTTTCGGGACGCACCGTCGCGGGCGCAATAAAAAATTCTAACGAAGATGTCCCTACTATGTATATAATTGAGTCCGAAATAGGACTAATGGACTATTTTACTCCCCTACTTGTATCATATTTCAAAGCTTTTCTGTATGTTATACATACTTAACATTGGTAGTGAGTGTAAATACGTTTAGCCAAAGAGTTGTACATAATATAAGAGTATATACATATGATCTAGATGATGTTGACAATTGTTTTTTTACGCGTTATAGTCTATGAAGCGACGGGGCGCCCCCCGTGAGTCCAGGGCGACGCCCCGCCTGCTCTTGCGTTGTTTTCGGTGACATTACGAAATAAATATTTAAATTATATCAGATTATGTAGTTTAATTTTTACTTATTCCTAGCAAGAGTAATTGAATAATTTATTAAAGGCTTTCAGCGTACAAGAAAACGAGAGACGTCAAAAGGTAAGCAAATATGTCAGGACAGTACTTAGGTGCTATAGGTAAATATAGGTAAATAGTACATATATAATTATTGAATGAATTAATATCTTTCATTTACATAAATTTCAACGATAATGCCTTTAGGAAAGACGTAGACTTATTTGATACTGTTAACACATACGAGTACATATTACAAAAGAGAATATTACAAACACACCTAAGAGAATTATAGGAATAAATTAATTCATTTACACATATAAACATACAACGTCCACTTTCTTGTAAGAATCGTCACAAAAATCACCATTTCTTCTCCACTTCTGGCCCTCATAAATAAACCAGATGGACGCATCTATCAGGCGGCAGGGGACTACATAACTATACCCATTTCATCTTCACCATATCCCTCTTATGCTTACCATTAAATACTTCAAGTAAATAATATAACACACAAGTAATACGTAGTAAAACTTATCTGATTGAAGACTGAAACAAGATGGGATATATAGTTACAAGATTTACGTATGGAAATTGAATCCGACGAGTGGAGGGTTAGTAGGCGTCTCGCCCTCACCGCGGCCGGCATAGTCAACACATTCAAAATACTACCTACCTAAGTTTACTGCTTCATTTCTTCCCAATAGTAAACTCGACCGTTAACTGGGACGAAAAATCGGTAATATATGAGTGTTAATTCGTCTGATGTTAAAAGGAGAGTTGACGCCGAACATGGAGTGTTAAGCGTCCTAAAGTTTATGCAAAGTTTGTCTATCTCCTTCACGTAATAGTTAACACATAATTAGTTTATGTAGTTACAAACTACGTAACTTACTTATACTTAAGATATTCTTTAAGTTCAGCTTAATTGTTAAGAAGCTTAGTTGCTAAGAAGTGAATATTTTTACGTTATAAGTTGGTGCCAATCAAATTGTTACTAACAAAAAGTGGATCTTGTTATCTGAATAAAAATCATTTAATTGCAACCGAGCGTCAAGCTCGAAGTGCATTACTCTCGACTCGTCACAATCGCGCCAGTTTCGGAACATAAATTGTCTCTATTTTTAACCGACTTCCCAAAAAAGGAGAAGGTTATATGTTTCGATGTATGTATGTTTTTTTTTTATGTATGTTCGACGATTTCTCCGCCTATGGTGGACTGATTTCCGAAATTATTTTTTAATAATAATATTTGAGGTTAAACTTGTCGAGTTTTTTACGGTTTTAACAACGGTTGTCTGCTAAAAGTTGCTCCACAGCCCGTTGCAATATTTTAAAATTCTACAGAAACTAGTTAACAAATATGATTGGTATAAAAACTCATGTGACACAGGTAGGATTTGAACCCGGGTCCTATTCGATCTCACGCGGGTGTCATAACCACTTGGCCACCACCGCTTCAAAACTCTTAACTACTCACTACTAGATCATAAGGCTGCCCCCTAGACTAGAAAATGAGTGACAGGCATATTAAGTTAGCATGTATAATTTGATTTCTGGATTTCTGAACGTAATATTGTAACTTATACCAAAAAGCTCGCTAGGTACACATCCAGCTTAGCCCCATTTTACGCGATTATACCTCACGCAAGTCGTTTCGCGTGTCGGTTGATAACGTCAGCTGTCGTTAGATGGTTTAGAATTTTTTGACACTAATTTGATTTCCTTATAACCTAAAGTATTTACCATAAAGAAAACATTTTCCCCAATGACACGGCACTCGTATGTACAGGACAAAATCAAAGAAAACAATAAAAAAAGAAAAGAAATTCGCCGGCAAACTGGCCCATTGTCGGCAATATGTATCTACAATCTTTTATTTGTACTTCGGTCCGTCTATCACGGCTTATCTATGGAGACCGTCGTCGCACATAAAAAGGGCAAAGTTGTGAACATACATTCGCAATAATTCGAAAGATACTGGTTGTTGTTTACCCGACTACGGGATATAAAAAGGAAGGTTGTGTGTAGCAATTAACATGTTTGTGTGTAAGTACAAAAAGTTACTCTGTAATAATCAATCAATCTGAAATCTAATCAATCTGTATTTTGGGGACTGTAAATTATTCTATGTAGGTATGTGGAATTAAAAAAATACTTAAGACGAGGTCCTACCTGAGCTGCAAAAAACCAAATTCATATGCGCTTAACCGCGCCCTGTGCGCGTTGCAATAAGATAGTTTTTTGCACAACACAATGTTCTACTTTTGTTGGCAGGATCGAACAGATTTTGTACCGATTTAGCAACTATTTCTCAAATATCTTTAAAAATATTAGTCTAAAAACAAAAGTGCTCGTTTAAAACTTTAATATAGTATATATATATTAACTAATTATATAAAAATATATATATGTTATCGCTGAGAATTGTAAGTTCCATGACTTGAAAGCTGAAATTTTTTCTAAATTTTCGGTGCCTTTAAAAATTAATTAAGCCGAAAATATGTATTTTTATTAAAAAGTACACGATTAAAACCTTAATAAACATCATAATCTATCCTGTATTATTTTTCCACTTCGTAATTAAACTCTAATTAGGAAAATTTCTTCATGAAAAATTACAATTTTTTCGAATGTGTGCTACGACATGGCCTTAAATTAAATATACCTAAATTAACACTTCGGTTATTTGTTTCAGAATACTTATGATTTTTAGTTCGTGCAATGGAAATATTCTGAACTATTTTTCTTCTTTATTTTAATTCAAATTTCTTTTTTCAAAGTGGATTTAGCCTGCCAAATATCAACCCCTCAACGAGCTCGTTCCCAATAATAAAAGTTGCATATTCGGTCCATAAAGAGGTATCCATTCGTCCCCCGGAAGGAGACCATCCAATTTTAATATATGATAATGATAAGCAAGTTATTTTTTTATAAACTGAATCAATGTGCCTGTATCTACCTCTTAAAGGTTTATTCTCGTATCGTGTTGTACATATTTTATCTGTATTCGGGGCATCTATCACGGCTTATCGATGGCGAGGACCTTCGCTGTCAACGTGAGTAAAAAGGGTCCATACGAACTCGTGCTGGCTATATTTTAAACATATTGGCAGGAAACGGAGGATATTTTGAGATTTTGGTTTGATTTTTAGATTTCCGTAACACAAAAGGAAATAAACTATATCTCACCACAAATAAACCTTCATAGTTACCTATCGAGATATTATGTACTTACGTAGTAGTTTTATTTCGATGTAAAATAAAATAAATAAAATAATCGTTTATTCTCTCTTTACATAAGTAGGTAGTTTGATACAAAAGTAAGTGCATTAAGAAAGTAGGTACAACTTAATTAACCTGTAATGCGAGAGAAAGGTGTCGGAAACAGGTATCATAAGAAACCTGTGATACAGATCACCACGGACATCACTCCATAACTAAATTATGCGATGTAGTTACCTATATATTTACTACATTGTGCGTCTGTCCCAAGTTAAATAGCACATCGAGCAACTCATTCATGCAAAAATAATTTTATTCTACAAAAACAGCGATCAACACACTTCGTTCCTAAAATCGATCGAACCCGCCTTCGATCGAGACTTGCCCAAGAATTTTCATCAATCAACATTATTATGTAAATTCATTTAAATTTGCCGACACACCAAAGTCGCGAATTCTTGGTTCATATTACAAGATATACTTGTGTAGAACTCGGTTAATTAATAATTCGTGCAAATATGGGCATGAAAGGCGTTGTGTGTTTTAGGCCGGGACTCCACCAAAGGCACAGAATTAATATAAGTACTGCCAAAGGTATGCGAAGCGGAAATGCTTATATTTTTATTTTAGCGGAAAACTTACAGCTTATAATTTCAACAAAACAGTAACAATAAATAAGAACAAAAGCCATAAGTTTACAAGTTTTCACAAATTATATATGCCGTAGTTTGTCTTAAAACTTATTGCATTCACTGCTGAAAACACGCCAAGTGTGTTTAACGAATCTACGCCAAAATGACAAATACAAAAAATTGTTTTGCCCTTGAAAATTGGAAATTTGTAAATCGCTAGTCTCTGTCACGGGAAAAAGGCATGATAATAGGTATGTATGTTTTGCCTTTAGCTTCACCCGCGTGAATTTTGTTTTTCTCCGACTACATTTCTAAATTTCCTTTATTAGTGAGTACTAACGCTAACTAGTGAGTGTAAGTGAGTACTTACGCTATATCTTACAGCAAAATTTAAAGTTTCTATTTCACCGCGTTACTGATATGTCAATCGCTCTGTCAGTAGTTGCGTCTTCTTTTATACATTTTAAACATTTTATACGTTTTTTATTTTGTACTAGCTTTTGCCCGCGGCTTCGCCCGCGTGAATTTCCACGGGAACAGTGCTTTTTCCCGGGATAAAAAGTAGCCTATGTGCTATTCCAGGTCATTATCTACCTCTGTACCAAATTTTATCGAAATCCGTCCAGTAGATTTTGCGTGATTGAGTAACAAACATCCTCACAAACTCACAAATTCACAAACTCACAAACTCGCATCCAAACATTCGCATTTATAATATTAGTATGGATTTTATCCATCTAAATTTTCGCAGCAGGTTTTGATGATGAAACTGAGTTTGTTAGAAGAAATCTATAAAAGAGTATACAAATAAGTGTAAGAGTGTAAAAATGACAAAAAAATTGTACTGTACTCAATATAATACCTTGACACTGTAGCTGAACAGAGTAGATGTGATGTGTCAATAAAGAGATTCTACCGCTTGTTTCATCTCTCGCTCGTTCGCTTCGCTCGTTTTCAGTTTGATGGACTCCAGGCCTTACGGTTAAAACTTCGAACGTAGAAAGTTTAATTTGTAACCAAATTTTTAGCAGAAACTCTCACTAGCTGTGTGTAATACATTTTTTTTTATTTATTAACTTCATGCATCACACTAAAACCTAAAACCTAAGGTTTCTTATTGCTAGTGCAAAATTCTACATCTTATACCACAATATAGTCCACGTTAAAAAAAATGCAACTAGGTAAAAAAAAATGCAAATGTACTTTAATGTACCCGTCAAAATTCTTTATTCATTCTAAAATTATATATGCTATGGTCTATGTATTACGGTTTCACGTCTAAATCGCTAAACCAATTATTCTAAAATTTGGCCTAGAGATAGTTTCAAGAACTCGAAGTCTAGGCTACTTTAAAAATATCAACCCCAAACAGGATGAAACTTTAAACGAAAAACTTAAAACAGAAGAATCTATTTGCCGCAAGCGAAGCCGCCGACAACAGCATGATAGATATATTTCAAAAATAAAAAAGTCTTCTACTTATTTAAATTTCGTGTAATTATGTCTTGATTAAGAGAGAGATAATTACAGCCGTCGATTTACCACAAATACACGTGCCAAATTTAGCAACACCCTTTAATTCGCAAGAGTGATCTATAATAATGATAAAGTTTGCTATTTAGAAGCAAAATCCTGTGAAATCGCATTGAAATCCAACGCGAAAGTATTTCAAATTTAATATTTGACACAAACTATATTCAGTCACGGACTCGCGCTAAAATTTCTGATACATTTACCGCAAACCCAATATGAAACTTTTACTGTAACTCACAACGGACGTGGAATTAAATTTATGGAATTGACATATTGATAACTAGCGCCCCGCCCTGGCTTCGCTCGGAAGGTACATACATAAATTGCCTTTGTCACTCAGGTATAATGTAACTTTCTATTGGTGAAAGAACTTTTTAAAACGGTTCAGTAGTTCCAAAGTTTACCCCCCACAAACAACCTCACAAACACTTCCTCTTTATAATCTCTCTCTCTTTAGTCGTATTCCTCATGACTAAGGGTCGTGATCATTAAATGGAATGAAACACACACAACGACTATCTTGGCAATGTTAATGGAGTGGTTTGCCTTTTCCATTTCACATAATAGCTGATAATCATCAACCAGTATGCAGGTTTCCTCACGATGTTTTCCTTCATCGGAAGCAAGTGGTGGTCGAGGAAAACTAACAGTAACATAAATCAGATTGGTATACTGGGACCCTTGCAGCCACAGACAAACAATCACTTCTTCTTTATAACAGTTACTTACTTTACTTTTTTTTTTTTATTTATTTATTATTATTTTTTTTTGTTAGTTACTTTGTGTATGGAAATGTGATCTTGTATGCTAATAAAGTATTTTTGTCTTGTCTTGTCTTTATAACATTAGTGTGATAGTGTGATATAATTCTTTATTGCACCATAATTAAAAACAGGAAACAATACATACATATGACATAGTTAAGCAATCAGTGATAACCAGACACAATAGATGTTTAGTTGTTAACGACGTCTGTCTATCTGATATATTATAGTATATCTGAGTCATATCTGTTGATATCTGATAGGTATTGCAAGGGTATTGCAATTGCAATGTCTGTGTATTTAAAGAGCAATCTATGTGAAATTCTCATTAGATTTAACAATAATCTCTATATCAGAATATAGTTTAACGGACATGGCCATTAAATGCAAAAGGCCAGAAGCTCGTCAGTTACACGAGCAATTAAAACGCACTAAAGTACAAACAGACGGTGGTTATATAAATACAATGTAGACGTTAGGATGTAGGTTAGAATTGCCGTTGCACAGGACCCATTTGCTTTGCGAGTCGTCTCCATTGCAATAAACTCAATGTACCGAGTCAGATACGTCATATTAAGTTGCATGCTGTGCTGACCCGCCAACTGGTACATAATCCGGCTTTAGTATCAAATTATACTTCTTGTATTTGTATATATTTTATTTAATGGCATCATAAATGTGCTTCCATGCTGGTCTGGGAGCGAAGAAAAAAACATAGAATGTGCCAGCTGCTTCTCTTCCCGCGCAGATTTTAAAAATCAATCGAGGGAAAGGGCTTTTAACTGGGGATTCCTCCACTCATAGGCGATGGGCTAGCAACCTGTCACTATATCTGAATCTCCATTCCATCAGAAAGCCCACTATTCAGATAAGCGTGGCCTTCGAGTCTTATGACCCTTGGGTCTACCCCGTAAGGGATAAAGACGTGATTCTATGTATGTATATATGTATGTATAAATGAGTAAATCTGTAGAAAAACGTAGCTAACATAACCTAGTGTGTCAGATGCAGAGAAACCTAAGCCCCCTGAAGGAATCTGTGAGATAGGGAGGAGTGAGGTAGAGGGAGTGATGGTTAGGGAGGGAAGAAAAACATAAAATGTGCCTGCTGCTTCTCTTCCCGCAGGTAGTAAGAGTCAATTAAAGAAAAGGGGTTGTAAACTGGGGATTACCAAAGAACATATTTTTTCTTAGAATCACTATTAAGTATTTCTGATGGTCTAACTCGTCATATAGGTACCAACTGTCACTAGAATTTATGATTTTAAATACGGGTAAACTCACTTGGGTTGTTAGCCGGAATCGCTGATACGTACTGGACCGTCTGTCACGTCGGAAAGACGGTCCTGACTCGCCTTAAAAATGACTTGCGTAGAAATTTGAAACTAGTCGGCTGTTCCGGCTAACAACCGAAGTGAGTTTAACCGTATTTTAAATCATAATGGCTGGCACTAGGGGGTCTAAAATGCTAAATGCTCATTTCCTATATATTTTGAATATATACGAACGTTTTAACATGAGGTTCATTTTTACACGACTGACCAAAAAAGGAGTGTTATGTTTTCAGGGTTCATGTAAGTATGTATGTATGTAAGTTTCTTTATTCCACCATAAGTCATGAACGGCTTAACAGATTTTGATGTGAGAGGTATTTT
Source organism: Ephestia elutella (assembly GCA_018467065.1). Lineage (NCBI taxonomy): Eukaryota > Metazoa > Arthropoda > Insecta > Lepidoptera > Pyralidae > Ephestia > Ephestia elutella. The sequence continues at coordinate 16,414,804 of CM031571.1, read as the reverse complement.
TAGATTCCTTGCATTCCTCCGAGTGACATAGGCTATATAACGTTATCATAAAAACAAAATGGCGGATTATATATGCGATAAATAACAGACCAAAAAAATAAAATTTGATCAATCTTATCGAGTGGGGTATCAAATTGAAGGGCTTTAAAAAGTTGTATGTACTTTTTGAGTAAAAACTTGTCAGTCGTGTTTTTTATTTTTAATAATTAGCTTGTTAAATATTTAGGAAATGAGAAATAGATCATATTCCGATTCATCAAAGTGGCCGTTGCCCCAAAACTGCCAGAAATCACACAAAAACAACAAACAAACAAACAAACAAACCAGACAAATGTACCAAAATCACACAAAAAACAAACAAAAGATCCCCAAAATCTATCAATGAATACAATTTCCACGTAGTCACAAAATCTCGTACTCCATAAAATAAAAAGCATGCTGTGTTTTACTAGATCATAAAACGCTGGCTTGACACAATAAGAGACTTTATTTCGTGAAGCACAAAGTCGGTAATCGTATACATTTGGGATAGTGGAATCAGTTGTCAGGGGTTATTACAGACCCAAGGGCGGAATCGGCCACAATTTATTTTTTCTTTCCTAGTGACAACAGATGGGGTCCTTAGGGAGCGGACATTTTGCATAAGATACAGCGCTTTGCCTTATCTTTTTGCGTTTTTACTATATTTCCTGACGGTTTCTTTTCTTTGCCTAAGGTCTTTATTGTAATTTACATGGATTTTTTTTTCGTAGCAACTGAACTGGCAAATTAACATTTAATGTCAGGCCGAATCGTAAAGTTTCAAGCTGATTTTTTTTTTCTACGAATATTCGGAATGATCGGACCTTAATCAGTTACCATTACAGAATTTGGAATAAGGCATAGAAGTGCCATCGGATTTGAACGAAAATTCGATTTGATTTAGTCAGCTATGACGCTAGTCCTATGCGACCCATGTCTAGTGGCGACAACATAATTGTTATGAATTTGCTAAATGTTTATGCTACTTCTATTTGACTTACGTTATTCCTAATTCTGTATTTATTATTTTCCGTAGATCATTTATGTAACTGAAAGAAATTCAAATGATAGTGCAATGCAAATAAAACTTTTTATCACAGTATTCTTATTTTTAATTCTATTAACTGTAACATCATACAGGATGACATTTTATTCATCAGCTAAAATGCCACCCAGTATCCTAATCCTTATTCTATCCTAACTAATATTATAAATGCGAAAGTGAGTTTGTTTGTTTGTTGGATTGTTTGTTTGTTACCTCTTCACGCTTTATCTACTGAACCAATCTTCCTGAAATTTCGCATACACATAGCTGGAAGTACGGAAAAGGACATAGGGTACCTTTCATCCCGGGAAAAAGCACTGTTACCGTAGGAAATTCACGCGAGCGAAGCCGCGGGCGAAAGCTAGTATCAAATAAAGAAGGACAAAGATCTAGAATAATATTCCCTTCAACACGCCGTATCTTCGTTACTCATCAACGCAGCCTATTTTTCAAGGCTGTCAGGACTTGGGGAAAAATTTATAAAATGTATGGCCATTCCTTCAAGATGGAGTGAAATTTCTTGGGCTACTAAAAATGCGATGGTATTTCTCAACTTAGAGAAGTATAACTTTTTGTGACAAAAAATGTCAAGACGCTTGTGTAAGCTGGTGTGTGAGCCGTGCAGACGAAATTACCAGAAGATAAACTACAAAACAGGCCCTGGATTCTACAAATTACAAACGCTAGGGCTAAATCATCAACACAGAGGGCAGGTTTTCCTTCACCGGAAGCAAGTGGAGGTCGATAAAAACTAACATGAGTCAGATTGGTATACAAACTCATGTAGCCCGGACAGGATTCGAACCTAGGATTTTGCATCCACAGGCGGGCGCTCTACCACTCGGCCACAGAATTAATATAAGTACTACGTAACTCGGCAACCACCGCTTCCCACTCGGCCACCACCGCTTCGTAGTAGCCGTATACACACTAGTTAACTAAACAGTCAGCCAATGTGCAGGTTTCCCCACGATGTTTTCCTTCACCGGAAGCAAGTGGTGGTCTATGAGAAAACTACCATACATGAGTCAGATTGGTCTACAAACTTATATGACACAGGTAGGATTTGAACCCGGGTCCTATCCGACCTCAGGCGGGTGTCATTACCACTTGGCCACCACCGTCTTACCACTTACAACTGCAGTAGTGATAAAGCGAAAGAAATAACGATATTACTACCGGTAGAAGCATTGGTACCTAGTAATAGGGAAATAAAGGAAAATTAATGCGAACCAGTGATAATAACGAGTTTATGTAAAGTTGGTTGATGTGTGAACCATATCCTATCCTAACTAATATTAAAAAATGTGAAAGTGAGTTTGTTTGATTATTTGTTTGTCTGTTACCTCTTCACGCTTAATCTACTGAATTAATTTTCCTGAAATTTCGCATACATATAGTTAGGAGTACTGAGAAGGACATATGGTATCTTTCATCCTGGGAAAAAGCACTGTTCCCGTGGGAATTCACGCGGGCGAAGCCGCGGGCAAAAGCTAGTCTACTATACATGAAATTACCAGGAGAACATAGACTATGAAACACATTACAAGCCATTGGAATTCACAGAGGGCTCGCCGAGCCGTGATCAATTGAGTCGGATGAACGCCCATTGCTGTCCACCGTCTAATTAGATGTTTGACGGAACTGATTGCGTTTCAGGAAATCAGACTGCACAATTCTACGAATCGTTAGAAAATGAATGGAATTCTTGCACAATTGATATTATAATTATGGAAATGATTAAAACATTTCACCAAGGTGCAGCTGAAAAATAAAAGCTGTAAAAATGAAAGGAAATATTGGAAAAAACTAACATTTTAAAATACAACCGACTGCTGCGAAAATCAAGACGCCAATGACGAATCCAAAGAATCAGAGGCGAGCTTGATGTTCTGTCTGTCCTCCCCTTCCCTCACCCCCTCTCCTGTCATGTGAGAATGAGGATGTGACGTCATAGTGTCAAATGTTCGACTCGTTGTAGTTAGGTCGCTCTCTCATAATAAAAGGTATCAAATAACAGTTCAAATGCTTGATAAATATATGTCTTCATTTTTCTCGCATTCGGTCATATCTAGTATACATAAAAACTATAATTTTGTCTATTTTTCTCTTAGTCGATGCATCGGTCACACCTTTCGTCGCCTCCGTAACCTTTTTTATGTAAAAATTTCTAAAAGGTAGGGAGAATAGCGAATTTTCAATTAACTGTGACATCGAATGAATTGGAAAACCTGCACCGTATCTTGTCAAGTGTGCTCGAGCCCTTACTGTAAATAAGTGACCCTATACCCTATTGAGGGACAAACTAATTCTCCTTGAAGCATTTGCTACGAGACGTGTATATAGTACAGTACTACAGAGAACATAGCCCTTTTATAGTAGGTGCTAGACTGAATATAGTATCGTCCTAAGCACGCTTTGCTTTTTGTATTCAGCTATACTTAAGCCTAAGCATAAGCATACTTTGCAAAAATTTGCATTCACGTCGTAGGTATTTTAAAGCTAGGTGCCCCATTGTTACTGAGCAAAATCAATAGTCAATACGCCTTTTTATACTTAGTCTGAGTGGGATTAGTTTACAGATTTATTTACGTAAACAATAAATCAGTTCCAAGTAAAAATGAGATTTGGATCAATGTAAATGATTTATTCATTATATAGCTCTCAGATAAGAGAGAGGTCTGAAACTCTAAAGGAAGAGTTTCAGAACTCTCTCTTATCTGAGCGCTTGCGGTTGCTATTTTTTATAGCATAGGGCGGCAAACGAGCAAGCCGGTCACCTGATGGTAAGCGATCACCGCTGTCCATGGACAACTCCATACCAATACCAGGGGTATCACAGTAATGTACCAGCCTTTCAAGAAGACGTAGACTAGTTTTTTGAAGGTCCTTTTTCTTCTCCACTTCACAGGGAATTACAGAACATTTTACGTCAATATTTAGTCCAGCATACTAGAATAATTGACATCGGTGCTCCGAAGACGTCTCCGAGGCCCTTACACCTAAAACGCCAAGAAAAGATGAAAGGTAAACAAAAGGTATTTGTATTGTCAACAAAAACTGTACTTATCCGTTTTTTATCTTTTTGAGTAAACGAACCAAGAAAATTACTTAAGCTTCAGGATTTGGCTGTTTTCTTAAATTCTGTATGCGGCTTTTTTTATTATTTTGTATATTTTTTTGTATTAGGGCTTAACTTCAGCTGTTAGCAAAAAGTATTAGCGGACCTTGTATAAAATTTGGAGAATTATTAGTTACAAAATTGGACGAGCTGTAATATTTATCATTGTTACAGACATCAAAAACGTATAAAATATCTGTATTCGACTGTATTTTTTTTTGTCTAGGATTTTTCAATCTCAGTCTATGGGTCGCTTTTTTCAGAAATATTTTTTTGGTTTTTTAATAAAACGGCATTTTTAGTCTATGTTAATCTTCTCGGGAATATAATTCACTATGTTTTAATAAAAAAATCAATTTTCTATTAATGGTACATTTGTAACTAATAAACAGTGTTAAGTAGGTATATCAAATAAACAATTCAATTTCTAATTTGAAATGGTCTAGTTCTGCGGTCGCTGTCACAGACTAGATAATTCAGTAATTAGTACATATAGTACACCACAGGCGCTAATGGAACAAACATTAGACAATGACAACAAACAACAGCGTACACCTTGCGGTTATCACTCTATATTGTGATAATATAAGCTGTCAGTAACTGCGTGTGCAACATTAACTGTTGAATATAGGTTAAACTCGTACTTGACGTGGTGTATTCTGTTGAAGGTAAGGTTTTTTTGATTTGTATAAATTAATATCTGTAAGTACTTAAGTTATTTATACTAGTGGTTCGCCGCAAACTCAGACGTCGCGATTATTATTGTTATTTTCATAAAAATGCGTATATCTCAAAAACGGCTGAACCCATTTATTGAGCAACGAACTTAAAAATTCTATGGATAGTTGCTATTGCTACACGTATTCTTCATATCATCGAAATTAATTCAACGGTTCGAGAGTTATTGCGGAACAAACATACATACATACAAATACAAACAATATGTTTTCGCCCCAATTTGAATTATAGCCCTAGCTCGCTTCGCTCGCTCAGTCAATAAACACTCCCCATTTTAGCCCCTTGGGGGTAAATTAAAAAAAAAGCCTAGCCTATGTTTGACCTCGGGTCTTCAACTGATGGTATCTGCACTAATTTCATCAAAATCGGTTCAACAGTTTAGCCGTGAAAGCTTAACAAACAGGTAGTCAGAAGTAGTAGAGTATGATGTCATGACGTTGTATTGAATGCAACGGCGGATTCAGGATTTTTGGGGGGGGGGGGGGGGCACAAGGACTGTGGCAACCCCCTAACAAAGGGGTGCAACAAATCGACATATGTCCTGATGCTGTTAAAGACTTTCTCTCACTACGCCACTGCAGTGATTTGCAAAAAAAACAAGATATAAACCTCCACAGTAGGTACACAAAAAACAGTCAGGGGGGCACGTTTCTGTGATTTCTTAATTTGATATGCACTGTCATGGAATCTCCCTCCACAGTAGGTACACAAAAAGCAGTCTGGGGGGGCATGTGCCCCGATGCCCCTCCCCCCCTACATCCGCTACTGATTTAATGAGTCTGATAGACCAACACTTAAGTATTGAGGTAAGTAGTACTAAATCGGTTCTGTCAATGAGTGATACGAAATAATTAGACTAAAAATAATTAATGTATACTTATTTATTAATTATTTTTATACCAACATGACATAATGTGAATAGATTTATAATAAAACATAGCTTATCAATAATCCCAAATCACGTACATCTATTCTAACACCTGCAATCCATCTCACTTCATCAAGGCGTCTGAAGTAATGGGCGAGCTAGCTTCAGAACTTGTGATATAGGACATATAGTAGTAAAAGTACAGTAGTCAGAGTCAAAAATTATTTATTAAAACTTGGCCTTCAAAGAAGACTTTTTTTCACGTCGAAAACTAATTATTTAATCAAAATATATCTATTATGTCTCAAAGCTACAAACTACTAGTCAACAAGAATTTACCTAATTTCATTGCAAATTTAACGTTGTTACCTACACGCATACAGTTACCTGCAAGTAACTGTACTAGTGATAGGTAATTACTTAGAATACTATGCGTTCTCTGGCTAGAAAAATTTCTAGAAAACTTTTGTAGGAAATTATATCACTTAGGTATATATTGACATAATAACAAGAAAACCTAGTAAGAAGTATGTCCTTCATATATTAGGAGCCTGTTTGCCTACTTCATAGTAGAATACGCCAAGTACGCAAAGAAAAACCCAAGACCTTTACATATAACACAGCTGGCCAACTGTTCTACTATTCATGTAACAGTATATATAAAACGAAATTTGGCTTGGCGATCCATATAATAGAAATACACCTTAAATATAATATTACTAGCTTTTGTCCGCGGCTTCGCCCGCGTGAATTTCCCACGGGAACAGTGCTTTTTCCTGGGATGAAAGGTATGTCCTTCTCCGTACTTCTAACTATGTGTATGCAAAATTTCAGGAAGATTGGTTCAGTAGATGAAGCGCGAAGAGGTAACAAACAAACAAACAAACTCACTTTCGCATTTATAATATTAGTTAGGATTGTCAAGGGTCGCCATCGTCGAAATCGATGAGGACTATTATTATAGTAAAATAAAACATGATTAAATTCAGAAACCAACGGACGCTAAGTAAAATCAAAACATAAAAACAGTTTCTAACTTGACGGTATAATCCTACGTCTGTGAAGCTAAATATTTCATAGCTTTTCAATATTTGTCCTTACCTTTGACGAAATGTTTTCTCTTTCATACCGAACAATGTTGTTCCACGACTAGTTTCGCTTTAGTTTATTATTTCTTAGGTTCATTATCCAGTGACAAATATACTTTCCTATCTTCTTCTCTCTTCTCTCAGCCGAAAGACGTCCACTGTTGGACAAAGGCCTCCCCCAAGGATTTCATCCATGGAGGGTTTTGCCGTAATCGCCACGCTTGGCAGGCGGGTTTGCGATCGCGGTGTGATGGCATATTACGCGGAAAGATGCTGCTGCCCATCCTCCGGTGTTTTAAATCCCTTAGTCGCCTCTTACGACACCCACGGGAAGAGATGGGTTGGTGCTATTCTAGGGCCACACCACAGGCCTATCTAAATATACATATTATATGGATAAAAGATATAATATTTATTTACTTATTATAGAAAAAGGCGTGATAGTATGTATTTTGTAAGTATAGCCAAGCTTTTTGTAAGTATAGTTTGGCGAGTTTTCATCTCTACATATTTTGACATTAAAAAAAAAAAATATTGATTCAGACATTCAAACTTATCTACCAATTTTTCTCTTATTTTGCATTTTTGAATGTAAAATTTCAACATAAACATAACATATACAAGACCTAGAGATAGAAAATAATCATTTCTTCTAACTTTATGATACACACATCTTATTACGTGTCAATAGTTCTATTTATGTACCTGGTGACTAAGGATGCCGAAGTCTGTGTGAAGTGAATAAGAAAGGGTAGGGAAATGGACCCTGGGGTCCGACGCGTATGCTGAGGATGCAACCGGGCAAGCGCTCAGATGAGAAAGATAGAGTTATTTTTATATATCTTTCTAAAACCATAAAATGTTCGCTGTGCGTGCACTGGATGCCAGCCCTACGCTATGAATTTCTCACTCTTTCAGTACATTCGCTGGCGAAAAGCACAAAAGTACATAAGACCCTTTGTGTATTATTGCCAGTTGCCAGAGAATGTCGACGTTCTGAATGGGAGAAGAAAATATTGTTGCAAAACCATGAATAGCAACAATTGTGTACAACTTTAATAAGTTCGTGGGTCTGTGGTTTGCGTTTGTATTATTTTTGTAATTGGATTAATTTCACTAAAATGTAAACAATACATTATAATATTTAAAGTTATTTCGGCTGGCAAAACATGAAATAAAAGAACCCGATCTTCGTCTATTTCTGAATGAACCAAGAAAACCCAGGTCCCGAATTTTGCATGAAAAGTAATTATTAGAGACCGGATTATTAATAAAACTATATGCATTTGCATATTCGCATATGCATTTGCATATTTTAGCCATTCTCAGCGGTAATAGCATATTTTACCTAACAGCTATGATTAATATAATAGTAACAATATACAATATTTCAAAGCCAATTATAGGTCTTCACATATAATAACACACTAGAAATTTTGAATTTAATTCTAAGATGGGCTCTTGGGACCGCGTAGAAGGGGTGCAAAGTCAAAGTCAAAGTCAAAATTTTTTATTGAAACTTGGCCTTCAAAGAAGGCTACATGCGCGTGCGATACATTTTATCCCATAGACGGGCATAATTCATCATAAATTTCATTCAGGTAAGTAATTCAAGCAGGTGAAGCAAGTTAAAAATCGATAAATCAGTTCACACTTAGGACGTACATTAAGAATCTACTATCATCGGATCTGAATAAAGCAATACTACTACTAACGGATAGCCTGAAATAAGTTCGATACTTATATTACGGGATACTAACTCAACGATACTATATTTATAAGAGTCCTACTTTATGCTACGAATAAATATTTTTTTATAAAGCATATCTCTCTCTTTAGTCGTATTCCTCATGACTGAGGGTCGTGGTCATTATATGGAATGAAACACACACAACGACTATCTTGGCAATTTTATTGGAGTGGTTTGCCATTGCCTTCTCTATTTCACACACTAGCTGATAGTCATCAACCAGAGTGCAGGTTTCCTCACGATGTTTTCCTTCACCGGAAGCAAGTGGTGGTCGATGAAAACTTACATAGGTACATGAGTCAGATTGGTATACACAAACTCATGCAGCCCGGGCAGGATTCGAACCTGGGACCTTTGCTGCCACAGGCGGACGCCCTACCACTCGGCCACCACTGCTTCACTATAAAGCAATATATCTTTCAATTCGCATTAACATGAGAAAACACGGACATTGTAAGTTTAAAAGAAAATCTCTGCTTTTTTTCAATCAAATAAAAGGAAACCAATACTCAAAGATACTCATATGACCAAAAAAGGTAGCAAAATCTAAAATCGGGCCAGCCGATATTCGGACAGGTTGGAACCCAAAATTCTCCGCCAATTAAGGCATCGACGATAAAATCCGCTGGATCCAAATCTACGAGCTGGTAACCAAATAGAATTTGTACGAAAATCAAAATAGAAATTTATATTCAGTCTCTTTTTTCACCAATACGTCTGCCTGTCCTTCTGTCTATTCGTATGTTTATACGAGCATCACGAATAAACTACTAGACCAAATATGATGCGGTTTTCACTGTTGTATTGTTGAAGGTATAACTCGAAATTTGGCGTCGGTTTTATCTTGATAAGCCGCTTAGAACCTGAGATATTAATAATAGTAAATTACTCACGGACGAAGTCGCGGACACAGGCTAGATGTAATCAGTTCAGTAGAAAAATTATTCTGATGTATCAATCGGAAGCAACATAGAGATGAGAATAATATCATTGATAATAACAACTAGTTGAACTATAAAATAATTTTTAATTAAAAACAAAAATTACCATTTTATAACCTGGTATTGATAGGTTTTAATCCTATATACTGGATAGTTTTTATAGAAGACGAAAAATATATTTATTGAATTTATATAAGCAGAAAATATGGTAAAGAAGCCATTTGGCATTTAAAACTTCGTTGTACCGTTTTCGAACAAATAAAAATCGAAGAAAAACAAATCTAGTTTGTGATAGGTTACCATACTGGAATCTTTTTCTTTCCTTTTCAATATGATTGTGGCAGAAAATTTGCCGAGTGTAAATAAGTGAGGGACGCACATGCACAATTTATTGTTTGTATAAATCGAATAATATTTATAAATATATTATAATATAAATAAATTATAAATCTTTGATTATATAAACGTCTTGAGTATTTTTCTCCGCTCTTCTCATTACGAATATCTACATACACAAAAGCTTCGAGATTATCAATTTGTTTCTAAACTCCTCGTTCCCGCATGCGAGGTCGGCAGGCCGATTGAAATCAGTTATCTCTAGTTGGCTACAGAAAACGTATTGGCTACGGAACCAAAGATCGTTAGGGGCTGCTTCCATTTGGACGTTGAAACTGATCGGATTGGTCAAAATTCAGCTTTTATCTGCCGTCCATTTGGAAATTGTTTTTTTTAAATATGAATTTACTCGTCTACTACCATAGATTTGGATCTAGAATAGTCTAAATCAATACCACAGTATTGTATTGTCCTAAGTTCTTTGAATTATCTTAATTTTTTTGTTCATACCATTTAATCTTTTAGAAATCCATGTAAATTTATCTATATAATAAAGCTGAAGAGTTTGGTAGTTTGTTTGTTTGAACGTGCTTATCTCTGGAACCACCAGTTCTATTTGAAAAAAAAATTGTGTATAATAGCCTCATTCATGAAGGAGGCTTTAGACTAACCAGAATCTCGAAAATCTCACGGGGTCCAAGTAGTGTTATTATTACGTTACGACATTGGAACTTTTATCAAAACCAATCCACACCTATTCGCTACACTTATTGAAACAAATAATAGAGCAGAACTTATCCGGCCACAATATAAATACAAATTGATAACTGGAAGCTGTAATACAGCTCTTAAGAAAAAAAGTATATTTGGCATGGCACCGGTTATTTATAATAAGTTACCTGACAGCTTTAAAGATTTGTATATAAGAACTTTAAAACAGAAAGTAAAGACATTTTTGACAGAGAAATGATATTACACAAGTAATGAATATTTAAATGACAATATATGATTTTTTTTTATCTTTTATTAAATAGAATTTTATACTATTACTAAAATATTGTAAGATTTTGTTTAAGACTAATTTTGACTTATAATAATTTGTACGTCCAAATTGGGCAGGACACGGCTGTACGATTTTATTGTAAGACCTGTGATCCACAATAAAGATTATTTGATTTGATTCAAAAAACGAGTCTATATCATCTTAAAAGGCCGGCAACACTCTTGTTATACCCCTGGTGTAGCAGTTGTCCACGGGCAGCGGTGATCGCTTACCATCAGGTGACCCGCTTGCTCGTTTTCCACCCTATTTTATATTATTTAATAAGGATTAATAATAAATGACTGTGATAGCTAAGATCCTAAAAACATGCCAGGTTCTTTTTTAAACGTTTAAAACAATGGCACGGAACTCCCACGAGAAAAATCCAATCGTTTTCTTTTTATTAAAAATGGTCTTGTGTTCCGTTTTCAACGCAAATCTTGTTTACCTTTCAATTTGAATTTCGCGCGCCTTACCGATGCACTTATCAATCATCACAATTCGCTGTGCTGCAGTTCTATTTAGCCAATGGGGCGCCCGGACTTCCGCTGGCGCATGCGCAGATCCTACCGGTGTCTGAGAGATCAACGCCATAGGCTGGTAGCAGAAGGCTGGTGGCAGAACCAGTAAAATCCTCTCCGTGTCTGTACGTGAAAGCGAAGGCGCGCGCGCACCAAACATTACAGCCCTTTTACTCAATTATTTTTAATAAAACTTCAAGTGCTCAACAGTGTTTTTGGAACTTTATAATCGTGTGTGGCTGGCCGGCCAGGTGTCTAAAGGAAGAACTATTCGTGAGGAATCGTGCTAGAAGCCTGCCTACGTGGTAAGTGGTTTGTGCATTGTTCCTATTGTCTAAATCGTCTGTAGCAACGCTTATTAACGGCGAATGCTTTCAATAAGTATTCGATCCAATGTGGTGATTGATAGTGTACTCTAATTTCTACTTATCGAATCAATTTAGCCACATTTTTTGGTGCCGAAACCCGGGAACTTTGGATACCTACCTTCAGTCTGCCGCCAAATACCAATTCGATTTAGTAATTGCTACTTCATTTACCGTATTCCACGCTTATTATACTTACTAGTACAGCTAAAACGAATAAACATAACATTTTGTTTCAATTACTAATCGGAAAACAAGTCTTTGTTCCATTTTGTTTTGTTGAGTACCTTACCTACCGTTTATCGATTTAAGATGGCTTCCATCAGTTTCTAGAATATTTGTTGAAAATAAATTCTTTTGTCGTTTTATACTTATTAGCATAAAATTATCTACCGTTTTACCGTTCGCAATAATACAATATTGCAAATCCACCTTCTCATAATTTTATGTTGATAGTTCGTTATAACTCGACTACTTTTTTCCAACCGTTCAACGTTTCCTCTTGATATTTATTTATCGAAAATTTATTTCGTTTCAAATTACGAAATATTTTTTATCGTGACGTTGTATCGTTTATCGTATCATATTTTCAACGAATTTTGGTGCGTTCACATTTTCATTATTACCGTTTTAGGTTAAAAATCATAGTTTTTTGTTTTTACAAAAAAAACTGATTTTATTTTTATTTACCGTACATTAACGAATATCGCAAACCGTTTTTAGTGTTCCTAACGCTCATTTAATTCATCCTTATCAATTTAATTTATTTCAATTTAAAACTCAGGTGACCGAGGTGACAATATTACCTGTTGTCGTGTAATACCGCCCCAGTGATTCTCGTCGATTCTTGTGAACGCGGTCTCGCTGAAGACGTTCGCAACTAAACTTTTTATCGAATCCGAATATTTGTTGCTATCAGGTTTTATTGTTTTGATATTAATTATGTCTTTACTATCAAGGCGTAAATCTAAACCTACTATTAAAAAGGGTATCGAAAATACGTACACTATTAATAATTTGCCCAGTTTGCGACGTAAACGAACTATAGCATATAATCGCTTAACGAAGGCTTTGGAAGTAGGTACCTTAGCCAATACCGATGAATCACAAGTAGGGTTATTTCTTTCATATTGTCATGAAATAAAAACGATTGCTGATAGTTTTCATGACTCCCATTTTATTATTTTGGACCTTCTTAAGGATGATGCCGATGAGGAGGACGATGAACTTCAGGATCGATTTGACGAATTGTATTTTCAAGTGTTGGCAATTCAACGAAAATTTGAACAACGTTCATCTCAACAAGCTGACACTTCGAAACATAATTCATTGACCGGTTCGCACAGTGGAAATATGCGGTTACCAAAAATTCTCGTTGCCAACTTTTTCCGGTGCTATCAAGGAATGGCCTGAGTTCATTGCAACTTATAACGCGTTGATACATGATTCTACCTCCTTATGTAATATTGAGAAATTTCACTATCTCGTGTCAGTTTTAAGTGGTGATGCTTTATCGTTCATTAGAACTTTTCCTGTTGCAAGTGAACATTATTTAAGTGCGTACGAGGCTCTCAAGTCCCGTTATGAAGATAAACGCGAATTAGCGTTTACGTGCTGGCGTGATATCTTGGACGTTGGTTTAAAGACTTCGAACGCTCAAGATTTTCGACGCGCCTTAGACACGATCGATGAGAACTTAACAATTTTAAAAACTTTAAAATTACCTACCGATAAATGGGATTTTGTTCTTTGTTATAATGTTCTGGCCAAACTCGATACCAAATTAAGACGCGAGTTTGAGGAAAAACATACCGATATTGAGCTTCCACAGTATAACCATTTAAGGGCATTCTTACACTCTAAAGGTGAAGCATTAATTCGCGACACGCACTTTTCGAATGTTACCAATAAAACCGCTAACGTTTCAAAGGACACACCGGGAACTTCACAGAAGTTCAAGCGACATAACGTCACGCATTCGCTTGTCGCTCCCACCGTCACTACTCATAAAAATGTTGGTGATAAACAACAAGCGAAACCTGCTCACAATTCGAGCACTCCGATTCGTAAATGTGCCTACTGTCGCAATGAACATCACATCTCGGCCTGTAATGATTTTTTGGCAAAATCAATAGATGAGCGCATGGCTGTGGCCACTGAAAAGAAATGGTGCTACAATTGTCTTAACGCATCCCATTCAGTGCGAGAGTGCACATCAATGTTTTCATGTCGACAATGTAGACGTAAACACCACACTTTGCTACATAAGGAGTCGGCGGCAAGCTCGGCGACCTTAGTGGCTAAGGATTCGTTGACTCAGTCTGATCCAACCGTAACCACAACCGTGTTACTGGCAACAGCTCTAGTCCAGATTCGTGATGCTTCTGGTGAATTTCATACAAGGATAGCAAGGCTAAATACGAAAGGATGGGAGGAGGTCAAAACACTACCGCTAGCTGATCCTGGTTTTGACATCCCTGGTCCAATCGACGTCTTGTTAGGTGCCGACGTCTTTGCTGAGTCACTTCTCGAACAACGTCTGAAGGGTAACGCCTCTCAACCGCGAGCTTTCAACTCAGTCTTCGGCTGGCTTCTTCTTGGGAAGTCCAGACTCGCATCGTCCAGTCTACTAGGAGTAGCCCCTTCTACCGTAGACGATAGTTTAAACAAAATTGTTCAACGTTTCTGGGAAATCGATAACGTTCCACAATCTTCCCGATTGACCCCAGAAGAGCAACGCTGTGAAAATAGTTTTCTCAGTAATCACTACCGTGACGAGACAGGTAGATATGTAGTTTGTCTCCCCTTCAAGGACGACGAGGAGCCAATCTTTGAAGGTTCTCGAGAGATAGGCCTTACGACGCTTTCATGCCATTGAAAGGCGTCTGTATCGCGATCACAATTTAAACCAACAATACGTGGAGTTCATGACTGACTATATCGACAGTGGTCACATGACTCTGGTACCTGCCAAGCAAATGGGTCAAGGCAAGTATTATATACCGCACCATTGTGTGCTACGTCCCGACAGCGCTACACCGAAGCTTCGCGTTGTATTCGACGCCTCGGCTAAAGATGCAACTTCCAAATCGCTAAACGACTCGCTGCTGACGGGACCGAAGCTACAATCAAATATCGTAGAGATCCTTCTTCATTTCCGTGAGCACGCAATTGTCTTCATGGCAGACGTGCGCCAAATGTACCGTCAAATCAACCTAGCTCCTCAACATCGTGATTATCAACGTATTCTCTGGCGAGCTCACCCAGATGAGCCTCTTCAAGAGTACGTATTAAATACCGTAACGTACGGAGTGTCTTCCGCTCCATTCCTGGCGTGCCGCTCTATTCCAGCAACTGGCCAACGATGAGGGTCACAAAGTACCCAAAGGAAGCCAAAACCGTTTTAACTTCCGACATATACGTTGATGACGTCATATCCGGAAGCTCATCGCTGAAGGACGCCAGAGAAATCAAAACTCAACTCATCGCTCTTTTCGGTCTTGGCTCGTTTGAGCTCCGAAAATGGGTGGAGTAACCGACCCGAGCTACTTAGCGATCTTCCCGCGGAGGCGTGTCTTTCAGAAGCAATCACTTTTACCGAAACTGAAGACACAACTATCAAGGTTCTGGGCCTTAAGTGGGAGCCTGCTTCGGATTCGTTCGTCTTTACCGTTAATCCATCTAATCAACCGTGCACCAAGCGAACGATTTTGAGTGAGGTTGCCAGAATTTTCGATCCTCTGGGTTTTCTATCTCCTTTGACAATTCATGCCAAATGTCTTATTCAAAAAGCTTTGGATTCTAGGTCTTTCATGGGATGATAAGCCCCCACCGGAAATTATCTCTCAATGGGAAAAGTTCTCTGAACAGCTTCCTCAAGTTAGGAATCTTAAAATTCCACGTAAATACGCTACCGATAGCGCTCAATCATATCAACTGCATGGATTTTGTGACAGCTCCGAAGCAGCATATGGCGCCGTTATATACCTGCGTGTTATCGAGTCTGACGGCTCCGTTCGCGTCTTTTCTCGTATGTGCAAAGGCTCGTGTAGCTCCTTTAAAACGTCAATCGTTACCTCGCTTAGAGCTGTGTGGTGCAGTTTTGCTTACAGACCTTATCAAATTTGTCAAGGACACGCTGCGGATTCCTGTCCATGACACTTATCTGTGGTGTGATTCCACCGTTACCTTATCCTGGTTGCGAGCTCCTTCTTCTCGCTGGGTGACATTCGTTGCAAACCGCGTAAGTCACATTCAAGATATCGTACCGACCGAGTGCTGGAGGCACGTACCATCTGTCACAAATCCTGCAGATGTTTGTTCGCGTGGGCAATTGCCTCACGATTTGCTAAACAATGCCCTATGGTGGGCGGGCCCAGAATGGTTGTCTCAACCACAGTCTGAGTGGCCAATCGATACATCGAAAAATCGTTCAAACGATGACAATGCGGTGCTCTCTGAGCAGCGTCGCACCACGGTTCTCGTTTCGGATCAAATCGAAAGCGTTAATCACACGTCTATAATTGATCGGCTATTCGAAAAATATTCTTCTTTAGATAAAATCTGTCGCATTATCGCTTACGTTCGCAGGTTTTGTAATAACATGCGTAACACTGTTCCGCGATCAGATAATCTTTTCGTAACGGACGCTGAGCGTCATCGTGCGTTACTAATTATCGTCAAACATTTCCAACATCGTTGTTTTTTGGATGTCATATCCAAATTACAATCAAAGATACAGTTACCTCGCAGTTTTCGTAAACTAAATCCGTTTTTGGACGAGCAGGGTATACTCAGAGTAGGCGGGCGCCTATCGCGCTCCGATCTTGACTTCGAACATAAGTATCCCGCATTATTGCCCAAAAAGAGTGTTCTTACATCAGCTGTAATCGAATCTATTCATCGAAACAATTTTCATCCCGGTCTGAACACAACCAACTATCTGATTTTACAACAGTTTTGGATACTTGCGGCAAAGCATGCTGTACGTCATCATCTTTCAAGATGCATAAGATGCTACCGTCTTAAACCGAAACCTTTGCAACCCTTTATGAGCGACCTTCCGGCCTTTCGTGTCAATCAGGCAAAACCCTTCGCTGTCGTAGGTGTCGATCTAGGAGGGCCTTTTCGAATTAAGCTCGGGCTTCATCGTGCTGCTAAAATCGATAAAGCGTACTTGTGTTTATTCGTATGCTTGAGCACAAAAGCAGTGCACCTTGAGGTGGTTTCTACTTTATCGACTGACGGCTTCATCGCGGCATTGCGTCGCTTCGTTTCTCGTCGCGGCCGCTGCAATGTTATTCACTCTGACTGCGGTACGAATTTCGTTGGTGCAAGTTCACAACTAGCGTCATGTATCGAACAAGCCTCTCATGCGGAAAAAATAGATTTTAAACGTAACGTACCTTCTGCTCCCCACTTTGGAGGGTGTGGGAAATCCAAATCAAAGCCGCAAAAGAGTCATTTGTACCGTATTGTTGGCGATCAGGTCTTAACGTTTGAAGAGCTTACCACACTCTTCGCTCAGATCGAATCAATTTTAAATTCGCGGCCTTTGTGTCCATTGAGCTCGGATCCCAACGATTTGAACGTTCTTACGCCCGGTCATTTTTTAACGCTGGAACCTCTTACAGCAGTTCCTGACTTCGACTACAAGGACGTAAAAATCAATCGACTAAATCGATGGCAACTTATCCAATCTTTTCAACAACAATTTTGGAAACGCTGGAAAAATGAATATTTACATGGGTTAACTCAGCGAGCAAAATGGACCACGGACTCAACACCGTTAATTGTAAACTCAATCGTACTTATAAAAGAGGACAATCGGCCTCCTCTTCAATGGGCATTAGGACGAGTTGTTTCCTTGCATCCTGGCCCTGATGGGGTAGTTCGAGTCGCAACCGTTAGAACAGCCAGGGATCACTTCGCTTAAGAGACCTTTGGTCAAACTATGTCCTCTACCCTCCGTATAATCGTTTCAACTTATCATTTGTTAGCTTTTAAGTTTAGAATAATAACTTAAACATATTTATCGTTAATTACCGTTTCTTATTCTTACTCTGGGAAAATCCTATTGGTATTTTGGTGGGCGGAATGTTCCGTTTTCAACGCAAATCTTGTTTACCTTTCAATTTGAATTTCGCGCGCCTTACCGATGCACTTATCAATCATCACAATTCGCTGTGCTGCAGTTCTATTTAGCCAATGGGGCGCCCGGACTTCCGCTGGCGCATGCGCAGATCCTACCGGTGTCTGAGAGATCAACGCCATAGGCTGGTAGCAGAAGGCTGGTGGCAGAACCAGTAAAAACCTCTCCGTGTCTGTACGTGAAAGCGAAGGCGCGCGCGCACCAAACATTACAGCCCTTTTACTCAATTATTTTTAATAAAACTTCAAGTGCTCAACAGTGTTTTTGGAACTTTATAATCGTGTGTGGCTGGCCGGCCAGGTGTCTAAAGGAAGAACTATTCGTGAGGAATCGTGCTAGAAGCCTGCCTACGTGGTAAGTGGTTTGTGCATTGTTCCTATTGTCTAAATCGTCTGTAGCAACGCTTATTAACGGCGAATGCTTTCAATAAGTATTCGATCCAATGTGGTGATTGATAGTGTACTCTAATTTCTACTTATCGAATCAATTTAGCCACATCTTGAGTAATAGGATTCCGTGAAAGCCCATTCTAAGTAATAACTTGGTAACATAGCATTATAAATAAACCATAGACATAAAAATAAAATCATAAATGATTTTTTTTCTAAAGTTATGTAACAAACATTACAGATAAATGGGCAATTCTACAATTTGGCCACGACACGTTTTGATTCTACACGATGACTTTCTTTTTTTTTACTAGCTATACAGGATGTTTTTTAAATCATTGGCATCCTTACTACTGCTGAAAGTACTCATGAACATGAGCAACTTTTTGTATGGGACCGACTCAATCCGATGGAAAAAAAAATCTGCTGTTCCATACTATTTTCCAATACCTACTCACCCGAAATGTATGGAACAGCTGATTTTTTTTCCATCGGATTGAGTCGGTTCATGAGTACTTTCACCAGTAGAAAGGATGCCAATGATTTAAAAAACATCCTATATGTGTCCCACTGCTGGGCAAAAGCCTCCCCTAATTCACGATAACTTATTTAAAAAAAATATTTACGGAAAGGTGAAAGGAAAAAAGTCCAGGGAGACCGAGAAAAAGTTACGTGAGCCAAGAGAAGGCAGTACTTGGAATTTGTATTTTTTCTTGGTAATAAATGATTAATTTATTATTCGTGTCGTCATACAAACTGGGAATAGAGAGGCGTGGTAAATACTCAAGTATATTTCTTAAATAAGTATAAGTACAGTCAAGCGTCTTAATGCAGTCATACCTCGAAGACCTTATCGCCTTGTAGATTCTGACTACACTTTTGACTCTTGACTATACATTCTTATGTCAATTTTGAGTGAATGAGTTAACTCTTTATGTTGTTCTAGACATGTTCGGGACCACAAAGGTGGCGACTATTTGTTTGCTATGCAATATCTGCGAAGATAGTGTCATAAAGTCCACGTGAACGAAGTCGTGGGCACGAGCTAATGCTACTATATTGTGAGTTACCAATTTACTGCGAACTGTACTTTTTACAAAAAATAAACTTGGGTGGCAAATGTACTCCAAAAAATTTAAAATTTTCATCGAAATACCGAAGTAATTTGATTTTGAATGTATGGAATATAAATTAACTATAGTTACGAATCAACAATAACCCAATCTGGTTTCTTTTTCGTCTACGCTGTATATTAAACGATTCATTTGTTTTTTGTTCATCTTACGGAACCCTTAAAAATGGGAACTCAACAATCTGGAACTTGTCAACTTGTAGATAATTTGACATCTTTAATTATTCCGTTCGGAAACTGTTTATAAATATACTATCATCCTTATTTCCCCGATATAAGATATGAAATGGTACGACAAAATATTTCGGGCATAAATTTCAACTTTGCATCATTGTCATTCATTATTTCGCTGTCTCGTCGTAATGACAAATCTGTATTTCAAATTTTGTTTATTTATGCAAGTTACATAAATTTTAAATTACCTATTAGACCAACACACTCTTGGCTGTTTTATTATTTTTAATAAAATCCAGCAGAATAAATTAAATTATTCGTATGTTCCATAATATCTCGAAGATTCGATCGGACGTTTTAGTTTCCATAACAATAAATTTTATCAGCTTGAATTAGTTAAAAAAATATAAGTTAAACTTTTTAATTTCGATTTCTTCAATTATTTATTTTATTGAAAGCGTTTTTCTTTAAGCCTTCTTTTTAGCCCTCGGCTTCGCCCGCGTAAATTTCATGTCCTCTTATTTCACCCCTTAGGGATAGAATGGGTGGAACTCTGTGGGGTGGGTGGAATTTCCAAAATTCCTGCTATATTTGCTCCCGAGGGAATATTGGGAACTTTGGGAATCTTCCCAAAATTCACACGGGAGCAAAGCTAGTCATAAAAGAAAATGAGTGGCAATGCCCACTGACATTTTAGCTTTGTACCTAAAATATGCTGTAGTAATTTCCTAACCATATCGCCTAAACGGAGGACAACAATTGGTGCAAAGTGGTATCAGGTGTTGGATCCATTCATTGGCAATTTTGCGAACCTTTCGCTGACATATTTGCTCACTCACATCCGTTAAGGGACAGAATTTCGCGTTTTGCCTACCAAATTACTTTGCTTGCACTTACTGTACAGTTCTGAAATTTTTGCTAATAATAGATTAGGAAATTAGCAACACACTACAAGAACCGAAAACATGATTTGACTAAGTTTGCTCGATAAAAAATAATCCTAAACATTGTACCTAAATTACCAAAAAACTCAGTAATACGATGATATTTTTTTGAATATTTTATTCAACATTTATTTAGTTCATATGATAACTGAATTTTTAATTAAAGATTTTTTAAAACAAGTTATTTATTACTACACAATCTTAAATTATAACATTATTCACCTAGGTCCAACGCAATTTTTAATGGAAACATCATACCTTCCTTGTCGTTCATATGGCAACTCGTCTTACCTCTCTGTCCTCAGACTGCCGGTGGCATTTAGACAAGGCAGACGCATGTCAAATTGCTCCGCAAATTTACTTACGTAAAATATAACAACATGGAGGTTGTTATACAAATCAAGAACTAGATGGCGCTCTTAAAAAGTCGTCAAAACAGCACGATGCTGCTTTGCGACATGAGAGCGACGTGAATCACGAAAAATGCTTATTCTTGAACAAATACATTTTTAATACATTCATTAATGGTCAATAAAATTATTAATACAAAATAATTACCAAATAAAAATGAAGTAAAAAAATGTACTGGGGATCGAACCTGCGAATTTTTCTCTGAAGTTCTAATTATACTCCGATAAGAAAGCCGACAGACAAGAGGGCGCCTCTTTTCTAATTTGTACCGTTTATGTATCGGATAATGTTGGTTCACTTTTTACCCACGACACTACTAAATTTATTTCTTGACAGACTGTGTATATTTTTTTCTTCTAATGTTGTATCCTACTAATATTATAAATGCGAAAGTTTGGATATGAGTTTGTGAGTTTGTGAGGATGTTTGTTACTCAATCACGCAAAATCTACTGGACGGATTTCGATGAAATTTGGTATACGGGTAGAAAAATACCGGGAATAGCAAATAGGGTAAGCCCATATATATATAGCCCAAATAAGCCCAGGGGCGCAGCTAGTGTAAAAAAAAATATAAAATAATGTATTAGAATTTTAAAAAATCAAAAAAAATATCACAGAGGAGATTTGAACAGTCTTTCTCGTTTTGACGTACTTCGTCTGTACGTACGTAACCATTATTCTAACAACTTGTTCGAAATGCATGTGAAATTTCCCATGTTATATTATAACACTAGTTTTTGCCCGCGGCTTCGCCCGCGTGAATTTTCCTCGGGAACAGTGCTTTTTCCCGGGATGAAAGGTATGTCCTTCTCCGTCCTTCTAACTAGGTATGTGTATTTGAAATTTTAGAAAGATTGGTTCAGTAGGTACATAAAACGTGAAGAGGTAACAAAAAAACAAACTCACTTTCACCATAAAATTATGTTTAAAAAAGAAAACCGAATTCCCAAATAACAGCAAGGACTCGAACCTAGCACTCTTCGAATTTAATTTCATAAACTTAACACTTGGCCAAACGCTAATATGACATTGTTGTCGAAATGTTACATTACATATTTCAACGTACTATACATGAATTACTTACTACGTAAGTAGCTTTACGAAAACACTGACTAAAACACATTTTTTGTTTACTTTTCCTTAATTTTGCATTCATTAATTTGGATTTTTTAAAAAAATAAGTATTTCAAGAACAAATTTGTTGAAAAAGGTTGAAATAAAAAAACAGTTTGTTAGATGGTTTGCAGATTATGAGATAGATGGAGCTAATTTTTACTATTTAGTTTCTATGAGGGGGCGCCCTTGTAGCTTACAGGGGGTCGGGGGTGAAATCTAACTTTCTTATTCAAGCTTTCTGACCCTTAAAGGCTATTCGAAACATATTGAAAGTTTTAGGTTAAAGAAGTCAGGTTTATAAATTTAGTATAGTACCATGTAGATGTAGATACTAGTTGAATTTGATATTCCAACATTATTAAACTTGAAAATATTCGTTACCTTCGTCCCTACGTCTCCTTGAAAGGCATGACTCTTGTGATACCCCTGATAGCCAACTGCAAAGTTGCTGTGATCACTCATCATCAGGTGACCTATCTTATACATATAATAAAGCAGTAAAAATATTTTGTCTGTACATTAAGTATTTTTGACTGAAATGGATAAAGGGACACTTAAAAAGTATAAAAGAAAGCAAAAACTTTTTTTTTTGTCTGTCTGTCTGTATGAATGATCACACTAATCTCCGAAAGCACTGAACCGATTTACCTAAAACTTTCACCAATTGCTTTGTTTTAACTCAGCAAAACATTTACAGTTTGTTTCATCAAAATCGGTTCATTAAAAAAAAGTTTCGTTATTTGAATGAAGTCCACGCATGAGTTACGTCGACGAAGTCGCAGGCGACAGCTAGTCATCAATATATATAAAATTCTTCTGTAAACAACGCACAGCCAACACTACTGGGCTTAGGAAGCTCAAATTTAGTATGTAGGATACTTAGGGAGTGTATGGGAGCACTAAGAGAAGGTTTCTCGAAATTCCCACGGAAACAAAGACCCTAGGCCATGCTAGTATGTTATACGGCTTGTAGGGTAGCGGTTAAAAAGCGATTACATTTTGATCGAATTAGTATTAGTTATAATTTAACAGATAGATTTCAACATGTTTAATTTATAGTATATTTAAAGTTAGTATTTACGTTAGGTAAGTAAAGTTTTGTTTAAACATACATAGGAAGGACCTAGTGCCTAAGATACAGGCTCGGCCTAGTTTGGGTACTAGCGAATTGGACGTATGTACAGTGGCCCACATAGAAAAGTATACCACCTCGATCTTAGTATGAGGGCAGCGCGTTCGTTTGTTTACGCGCGCAATCGTGCTCTTTATTAATAATATAATATGAATAAACTTTTTTCAAAATTTTGAAATAAACAATTTATTTAATAATTTTTTATTCTTTAATAACGAAAATAAAATTTTTGCGACCAACACAATATTGATTTTCAAAGAGTTAATTAAAAATATCAGAATGATAGGAAATAAAACAAAAATTGTAATAATACTTATTTATTTATTTTAAGACATTACAGTCCATTTAGGTAATAATATAAATTTATATCCATAAAATACACCTATAAGTGTTAATGGGTAATAAGCAATTTATTTACAAAAAAAAAAGTTTTCATTTGAACAAGGTAGAAACAATTTATGCCTGCCTGCCTACAGATTATCTAAATATGTTTAAGTCGGATAAGGAGGCCAGCTTGACCATGAGTAGTGAATAAACATGTTACATAGTAAGGAACCTTACTTTTGTGACAATAACATCACTCTCATTTATTTATATAATTACACATTACATATATACTCTGATCAGTCTCATAATAAAAATATTATTTACTTGGATGCATTTCTAACTTACCGGGACCTATCGACGACATCCATCCCCAATAACCTAGTGATCCTACTGCTTGATCTGCATGGCAGAATATTATCCTTACAATAGTGTGTGCCCCTGTCCCTCCATAATATCTTTCGGCCATCCTTATCCGACTTAAATGTCTTTTCATCAGTAAATATTACTATATTATTACTCCAATCAAAATTTTAGTATTGCTGGACAAACCGAATTCGTTCCCTTTGATGCGCAGGTGTCAGGTCTATTTTCCTCGCAGGCCTGCAACATTTTAGGCCAGATGCCTTAAGATGTCTTCTCACGGTCTCTAAAGAGAGACCAAAGTGAACGGCGGTTTTTCTTGTGAGGAGAAATGGTTATTGCGAGTGAAGAGCTGTTTTTTCTCTGTGACGTGCTGACTTCGGAGTATAAGCAAGAGGCAATGGTCCACTCCTCAAACACTGCACATCACCTGTGTATCCATAACGTTTGATCCACAGTCGAACAGTCCGTTTCTAGAAAAATAATTGAATATTAATTTCACTACTCATTAAACTAGATTTAATCAACAAAAGACTACAAAAAATACAAATAGTGCAAAACCAAAAGAAAACATTTATAAAACCTGTATAACTTAATTCAACAATGGCTAAAAATACTTACGGTTATATGAAGTTAACGAGAAATTGCTCCGATACTCATATTTTGTTCATACAGAACATTGATTTTTTCTTTAACAAATATTGTTAAACGCGGCATAATAGAATACAGAGATTTATTTAAACAAGTCAATTGATATTGCGTATAAACAGTGACAGCTAAACGCCATCAGTCGCTTGAGAATATTCACTTATTACAACCATCAGTCCTACGTATTATTCTTGCGCATTTTATCAAATTACCCTCTTTAGAATATATAACGTTGAGATTGAAATTTAACATCGGTATACGTGATACAAAATACGCCTATTACCGAGATAAGTAAACGAGAAACGAATGCGTCTTTGCTATTACGTGTTTTGTTTTCATTGCTGCACATACAAGTGAAAAATATATATCGGAGCTGCAAAAACGGTAACCTATAACGTCATGTAGATGTTTTACGAATATTGTAAATTTTATAAGGTGGTATACTTTTCTATGTGGGCCACTGTACGTATTCGATTGCTTTTTTGTACTTTTTTGCTTAGAGCTTTATTTTATTATATGTCTAACTTGTGTATTTTTATAAGATAAATAAATAAATTATTATTATATAGCGACTCACCGTACACAGATAAACCCTGCGAGGTATTCGCAGTTTGGTAATAATTGTATGTGTGTGTGTGTGGCTGATCTGCGTGAGCTGGGAGCGGATAACTGGCGAGCCACCGCGCAGAATAGAAGTATATGGCGCTCTCTCGTTTCGGAGGCCAAGATCCACTTTGGGGACACTGAACCAGCGGAGTAAGTAAGTAAGTGTGCTCTTATATTAAATTGAATAAATGATTTTAAAAAAGTGCAGTCAAATGAATACATTCAGCAATAAAACAATTAAAATCTGTGGTTTTAAGGCATTACAACATTTATTGTGGCAGTTCGTATTTATTTTATTTCGATTGCAATTCATTTGAGTACTAATTTAATTTCGGCAGTACCAATCAATTTGGTTTTCAATCACTGAGCTCTATCAAATTTACTAACTGCGTGAACATCGCATTTTGTTTTTTTATTGGTAAAAAAACGGTAGATTTCACTAATTTATACCTATATATTGTTAAAATTGCATTCAAACTTAGGCTATCAAGACATCTTACTAACATTATAAATGCGAAAGTTTGGATATTTATTTTTTATTTTTATTTATTTAATAATAAAAGACACAAATACTATCACGCGTTTGTTAATCAGGCAAAATCTACTAGACAGATTAAGATGAAATTTGGTACACGGGCAGAATAAAACCTAGCTAACATATTCATACTAGCCAGATTTATGAGGCAACTTAGTACACCCAAATTCCCACAGAAATGCTGGTCCAGTCAATTTTTTTATCCACTAAATACAATCAGTAAATCAAATTTAAACAACAAAAAGCAATATGTATCTATGTTCCATAACATTGTCAGCATAAAGTCCGCCAACATTTTTATCAGTTCGCCTGGCCCGCTCCACTTTACAACAAACTGTATCGGACTGGATGGGTTACCGGGAACATACAAATGTACTGTACAGTGTACATAACATACATACTCGTATTATCAAGCCTTTTTTCTCGTGAGGGTAGGCAGAGCGAAACTATTACTAGTGAATTGAACGTTCCCCCGTTCAATACACTAGTAGCTAGTAGTTTCTGTCACAGAATTAATATTAGTACTACGTAGTTTCGTTTAAAACGTTAGTCGTCGTAGTACGTTAATACGTACTAACGTATTAACGTAAAATATAAACGTTAGTACGTTTCTGTTCCCATTCCAAACATGAATATTATGAATCCAAAGAATTATCATGATCAACAAATTAAGAGCGACTTTTCAAACAACACTTTCTTGAAATTTTATGCTTTTAAAATAACAGAAATATCATGACTATTATTTTTTGTCCTTTTGAATAGTTAATTATATCAACAAGTGATTCAGTGAGAGCGGCTAAAGTAATCACAGAATCCTTCTATTTAATTGAAAGGGTGGACGTTCAGCCTTAGTTTAATTAAATTCGCCAAAGAAAACAGGCTGAGACAAGTTTGTTCGTAGATATAGCGGGATTAAAGGGACTGTATGCCGTTTGTAACAATTTGAACCTCTGCGACGACTTGGGAGCCGGCTTAAATTAAAATGAAACGAAAGGGAATTTCGCGTGGGGTGCCAGTGAGCGCTGGTAGATTGAGCTTCCATTTCACCCAGCGGCGCTCGGCGTCCTACGTTGGCGGCAGAACGCTTCAAACGTTATGTCCTTCGTGTTAAATACAGTGGCAACCAGCCATTCTGATGTCAGAATAATTGGTCACCAAGACATTAACATTTCTCAGGATATGTTATAGATAGCAAGTTTTTGCAAAAAGAAGCATATAAAATATTAGCATATAGGTAGCAATATACTCTCAGTTTCAGGCGCCACTGGTAACCAGCCATTTTGATGGTTGCTTCAAATGCGATAAAGCACAGCGGCGGCGCACTATGCATAAATGTCAAATGTATGGACGTAGGTACATACTTGTGGCATACTTGTGGCATATGTTGGCAGCGTTGTCGCGTGTAATATTGAAACTTAGTGTGTATTACCATTGTCGTAAAGCACATCATCGCATCATGCCGCATTTGTCGCATTTGAAGTCCACGCAGGACAGGGAGTAAGTGATGGTAGTACAATCGGCTACGCGCTCGACTTGCGTCCTAAAGGTGTTTTTAATCTCGACCTTCATTACCTTTGGATAGTAAATTCTAGTAAATAAACAGAACCAATTTTAAAAGAAAAGTTCTTTTTAATAGAGACAATTTACGTTCCAAAAATTCTTCGATCTTGATCAGTTGAGATGCACAACCTCAAATGCTTTGCGTCATCTCTCTCCCTCTCTCTCTCTCCAAACGAGTTTTTCAACTCAGACATTCAATACCCACAAAATTAAGTACTCAAAGCGCCTAAAAAAGTATTCACTTAAAAATAACTTGCTCAAAAATCAGCAAAAAACCGCTGTCACTACGCCCAACCTTGTCTGTAAGCACCGACGCATTTAAAATGCAATTCATCTCACTATACGAGCCCTTTGTCGCTAGTTGGCTTGTTATTCTTATAGTTAGGAAGCCGTAGCTGCCTAGATAGGAGTCCTGTTCAAATTATGTGAATAATGCTATATTATTCTAGCTTTCGCCCGCGGCTTTGCCCGCATGAATTTCCCACGGGAACAGTGCTTTTTCCCGGGGTGAAAGGTACCCTATGTCCTTCTCAGTATTTCCAACTATGCGTATGCAAAATTTCAGGAAGATTGGTTTAGTAAATGAAGCGTGAAGTAACAAGGTAATAGGTAACAAACAAACAAATAAATAACATAATTATTAAAAAATAAAAAACACGACCGACAACTCACATAGCCTATGTCATTCGGGCTAATGCAAGGAATCTAAAAACACCTCTCACATCAAAATCGGTTAAGACGTTCAAGACTTATGGTGGAATAAAGAAATTACATACATACATGAACCCTGAAAACATAACACTCCTTTTTTGGTCAGTCGTGTAATAAACAAACAAACTCACTTTTGCCTTTATAATATTAGTTAGGATTAGGCTGTGCCCGCGAATTTCGTCCGCGTTTAATATCTCTGGATTTAAGCGGCGTATCAAGATAAAACTTACACCAGATTTTAAGTTAGACCTTCAACAATACAACCGCATCAAATTTCGTCCAGTAGTTTTTGCGTGATGCGCGTACAAACATACACAAAGAGAAAAATTCTAAAAATAATCGTTTAGGCTTCTATTGGCCCTGTAAAGACGCTACATTTTTTTTTAATATGTTTTATGAACAGACACAGACCAGTTACAGTTTTATTATATGTATTGTATAGATTATTGTAAACTCCATTTATTCTTACCAGTCCTATCATGTAAACAATCTTACCATGTCTTTTTATGATTTTACAACAATATAAATTAAAATTGCCTTTTTAGGAAATTACTTTCGTGGTTAATAAATGTTTTACTTTAGAATGTTTAGGTTTGAACTAATATTTGATTTATTTTCAACAAAATTCAACAAAAAGTACTGTGAAGATTGTTTACATGATAGGACTGGTAAGAATAAATAGATTTTATAATATATTTGCTCGTAAAGTGTCACTTATTTCACCAATTTCAATATTGTATTGTATCTCATTACGCACTTGTGCGTTATTGTAAAGTAAAACGCACGCTCCGTCTAAAAACGAACGATACTTTTTTTAATCTTAGATAGGTTTTATCTGACATAAACCAACAAAGTGGTCAACATTTTATGAAAAAAATTTACTTTAGGAGATAAAATAAATAAAAAAATAATTCTTTAAATTAATTTTGACAATAAATTACAACCATTTATCTGTAACAAAACACAAAAATATTAATTTACTTTATTACTAATACTGGCTATTTTTATGTGCATTTGCCTAAAAAAGCGCTGATGCGCGCGCATCGCTAATTTGTAAACAAGTAAAATTATTCCGCGCGTTTTTTCTTTGGTATTGTCATTTTCCGAGTTTTATGGTGGTTTTATGTAAATATTTCCTCGCAAATATGTTAAAACGTCGTATGACATACGTGCGCTTTGAAAATTACAGCCTCTGCTTTCTTGTAGCAATATCGCCTCGGCTGTAATTTTCAACTTACGACACTTATATCATAATGTACTATTATGTATTGATCGATGATATGGTACAGACATACTTATATGTATGTCTGTTTAATAAAATTATACTCAAAATAAACACCAATGTATTATTTCCCGTCAATTGAAGATTGCAACAATTCTCTGGCGAACCCTTGCAGCATCCGAGTGATAAATTATTAAGATGCAACCCGCGCAATTGCCTTCCGTTGCAACTGCACTAGGTTTCGTCAGTTCACCATCTGCAACTTGTTGCGTGAATATTATTATAATAATAATCTTTACTAGCGCTCGGCCCCGAATTCGCTCGGGACGTACATACATAAATTGAAGTCTATATCACTCAGGTATAACGTAGCTTTCTATTGGTGAAAGAATTTTTAAAATTGGTTCAATACCCAGTTCCGAAGATTGCAGAAAGCAACAACACCTCGATTTTCAAAATAAATACAGTTTAAATAATTATGAATCCATACATGAGTACCCGACGATCATTATATCAAAATGGATGTTCTTACACAGTGTTCTTACTACACATATTAGTTACCCAAATATTTGCTGTAAACACAAACATGGGTGGAGCAAGTTGATCCGCGTTCAAGGCTGCGCTGCGTTTGCGTAACGTTACTAGCTGAGCCTCGGGACTTCGCTCCCATGGGAATTTCGGGATAAAATGTACCCTACGTCCTATTACCGGAATGTCTCTACCCGTGTACCAAATTTCATCAACATCCGTCCAGTAGGTTTTGCGTGATTGAGTATTTAGCAAACATCCTCACAAAGTCACATCCAAACTTTCGCATTTATAATATTAGTAGGAATAAACTAACTAAACTAACTAAGTTAACTTAAGTGGCAGTGGGCGGGGCTCATAGCTCGTAGAACAGATAGCCGTTGGGGCAGAAAAGTTCTCGAGTGGCGACGACGAACCGGAAAACGTAGTGTTGGCAGACCTCCCACTCGGTGGACCGACGACCTGGTGAAGGTCGCGGGATGCGCATGGATGCGGGCAGCGCAGGACCGGTCGTTGTGGAAATCCTTGGGGGAGGCCTTTGTCCAGCAGTGGACGTCTTTCGGCTGAGAGAGAGAGAGAGAGTAATAAACTTTAACTTATAAGGATAACTTTTTTTACTGACAAAGTAAATTAATACTTGCAATAGACGGAGTAAATGATAGAAGCATTTTAGGTTGAACAGACAGTTCTTGTGGGTGCGAATAAAGAAATACTATTAATTAAATATAGTAGACTAGCCGCGCCCCGGGGCTTCGCTCCCGTGGGAATTTCGGGATAAAAAGTACCTTATGTTCTATTCACGGTATTTTTCTACCCGTTTACCAAATTTCTTCGAAATCCGTCCAGTAGATTTTGCATGATTGAGTAACAAACATCTTCACAAACTCACAAATTCACAAAGTTATAAACTCATATCCAAACTTTCGCATTTATAATATTAGTATGATAGTCGGATTAAAGAAACTTACATTTATACATGAGCCTTGAAAACATAACACTCCTTTTTTGCAGTAAGGTAACAAATTCTCCACGTTGTAAATACAAACAAGGCTGTGCAAAGTAACGAAGTAGGTCCGTACAGCGTTCAAGACACAAATATTCCCCGATATTGGGAAAACTATCAGCTTACGGGAACGGGGTTTTGCGAGTGGGGTTAGGGTGCATTCATACTGTGAATAAACACTCGTAGATACCCTAGAGAGTCAATTTTTTTTATCGTGTGTGAGTCAATATATTTATTGAGTTAGCCCAAAAGTAAGTTCCAGACTTGTGTTATGGGATACTTAGCGATACTATATTTTGTTACTCAATGACGCAAAATCTACTGGATAGATTTTGATGAAATTTGGTACACATGTTGAAAATTACCGGGAATAGCACATAGGGTACTTTTTATCTCGAAATTCACGCTCGTAAGTATATTGTTGCAAATTGTGTCACTTTAGAAATTATTTTTGTTAATGTCAAAATGGCCAGAGGGGTTCTAAGCAAGGTCGATACTTGGGAACACATAAATCTACATTCAGACGCATTCTCGCGTGGGTCTGTCTGTAGCGGACAACAGAATATAGTGTATTTGACACAGAAGTGATTTAGCTAGGAGGTTGGGGCTCGACAATTCAGTTTTTGGTGCTCGTAATTCACACTAGCATGTCTGAAATTTCGACACACATGATACACGAAAAGTATTAGAAATAAATAAAAAGATACATGTTTGAGTCTGCTATTTAGGTATGGTGTAAATAGACGCAATATTATTTTATTATGACGTCACATAGCCTATATTGCAAGGAATCTAATGATACCATATACATCGATACCTGTCAAGGCAATCAGGAATTATGCTTAACTAGGTGCACCCTGGGGCTTCGCTCCCGTGATAATTTCAGGAAAAAAAAGTACCCTATGTGCTATTCCGGTGTTTTTCTACCCGTGTACCAAATTTCATTGTAATCCGTTCAGTAAATTTTGCGTGATTGAGTAACAAACATCCTCACAAACTTGAATGAGAAGAATCTCCAGTTTCGAGCCCTATCCATTGATAGACTTTCACAATATGCGCGGGAAGAGAAGCAGCTGACACGTTCTATGTTTTTTCTTCGCTCCCAGATCAGCAAAGAAGACCTACATAATTGGTTATTGAAAACATAACACTCCACCTTTAATCGTGTAAAAAGATACAGAAACTTTATAACACACCCTTACATTGTATAGTAACGCGTAGACATTGATATCAAATCGATTTACACTTACGCCAAATTCTACTCTGCAACAGCCGCCGGCTGTCTATCAACGGAACGAGATATCAAGAGCGCGGCCACAGATTGAAATGAATCGATTAAAATCACATGAGCACTTTGTGCGATTGCGATTAACGATCAATCGGATGGATTGCTCCTGCATTATACAGGGCGTGATTGTTTTACAATTTTGATTGAATGAATTTTTTATGGACTTTGTTTAATCGAGCGATTTAATTTGTGAATGTATTTGACGCTTGTATGTCCTTCGACGGTAGTATACTAGGGTATTATATAATCTATGATGATAGTACCATTCGCATTTCGGGGGTGACAGTAGGTAAGTAAACTTATAATAATTCATACTTGTATTGTACGTATTGAATCAAATTTCAGTTTGAATTTTCAATTACGTAACTATTGCTGTGTACTTATCATAGACACAGAAAAAAAATTGTCATGATTTTTTTTTCTAACAGTATGGTACTTATACGAAGCTCAGATACGAACATCATTTCTATCGTAAGTATAAAAAAATTGGTCGATGACTAATAAATTGGAGATATCAACGCAGACGCAACCGCTGAACGTGGAAACTGGAACTTTGCAGAGAGATTCTTTATTATCGTAAGTAAACACTAAGAAAGGAATTTTGGAAATTCTGAAATGGACGAAGAACAAAAAAATGCGGGAAAAGCCAAAAGCTAGTTATTAATTTAACTGTACCTTGGAGTGTGTTTATTACGTTGCATGCTTTGGAACAATTACAATTGCAGCTAAAGTTCCGAACAACAAGTCATAGCGAAACATAATTAGTTTCAACTGCAACAAGACTGTGTAAGGCTGTGGTTATGTTAGAACATGTTAATAAATGGACAACACTCAATGGCCCACTCAAAGCACTAAGCTTGTCTCTCTCTGGTCGGTCCTTCATGACTGAAGATCGTGGTCATGGTGGATGAAATTCTGGTACAGACGAACTGTCTCCAACGGCTGTCTCCAACGGCGTTGCGATGTTAGCAACAATCTACTAAGCATTTAAGTCTCTCTCTCTCTCTCTCTCTCTCTCTCTCAGCCAAAAGACGTCCACTGCTGGACATAGGCCTCCCCAAGGATGTCCACAACGACGGGTCCTGCGCTGCCAGCATCCATGCGCAACCCGCGACCTTTACCAGGTCGTCGGTAAGTAAAAATTATATATTGCACCAAACAGGCAGAGTTACATGAGACATGACAGAGTTACATGAGACGACAGAGTTAATTGAGACAAATATAGGCAAAAGTTAGCGTCGGGTCGTGAAACAGTTGGCAATGGAAAGAGTAAATGGAAGAAACTTCACCGACAGCCTCGCTCTTTTTACACGACTGATCGAAAAAGGAGTGTTATGTTTTCAGGGTTCATATAGGGTATATATGTTGGTTTCTTTATTTCACCTTAGGTCTTGAACGGCTTAACAGATTTTAAAGTGAGAGGTATTTTTAGATTCGTTGCGTGTTCCTCCGAGTGAAATAGGCTATGTTAGTTGTCAGTCGAGTTTTTTTATTTTTTTATAATGAGCTTGTTGATGATGATGGATGGACAAGACTTGTGACTAAATTATATATTTTAAGCTTATATTATGCGAATAACGGATGAGAAATATTTGTGTCGTGGGTCCGATGGGCATGAACAGAGAATCGTGCACAACACACCTACAACCGCAGACTAATATCAGTCATGACAAGAATAAACATTTTCCCGCGCTTGAAATCGAACCTAGAACCTCCAGATAATACCACCAGACTTACACTACATCACTGCGATCATCTCATCTCCAAGGAGTTTCTACAAAGTTTAGTACATGAATCGATTGGTATACAAACTCATGAGGTACAAGTAGGAATCGAACCTAGGACTTTTTCAACCGCAGACGGACGTGTTAACCACTAGACCACCACCGCTTCTCAAAGTAGTGACTTCATCCTATAAAAGTAACCTTCCCGTTTACTTAAGCTCTAACAAAGAGCAGACCAAGATGGAGGCATTCAGTTCAAGACTTAACTACAATTTCCTACCGATGATCAATCACTTAGTTACCATTCTAACAAAGCAACTTCTTTCCTACAACCATATCTATAAAACGAAATCCATTGAAGGTCCACTTTAAGTAATATTTCTCGCGTTGCAGAGATAATGCGCAATGGATGTTGAAGAGCGCGATAATTGTGGTTTCAAGGTGCAAGTTTGAACTTCGAGGTGAAAGTCTAAAGAAGCGGGCACAGGCTTGATATATAGCCGAGTTGTTGGACTAAATGTTTATTTTGTGGATTAAGTCAGGTTCAACCAGTGTGACCGCCAGATGCAGGCATGACATATTGGTGCTTCTAGCATTATACTGTGAGATTACGTGGAATACTGTGTTTTGTCCGGCTTTGAACAACAGCATTTCATCCATGAGAAGTATGTACAGTCAGCTACTAATAAACCTAACCCCCTATCTCACCGAATGCTATCTCAGTGGGACAAAAAGTCCAAAAACGATTTAAGATTAATAAATAATAATAATAAATCGTGGATTTAACGTTCATAAATCCCTTGAACAGGGGATTTGTGGAAAAAAACAATATATAACTGTCTCTTTCTTATATTCAGCAAAGAACATGACTGTTGAAGCCTTTTGAGCATGGCACCCAAAGTATTTAATAAGTTACCTAACACATTAAAAATGCTTGACTTAAAACAGTTTAATATGCTATTATTTAATTTTTCCAGCAGTCCTTTGTCCAGCAGTAGACGTCTTTTGGCTGAGAGAGAGAGATTTAATTTTTTACTTGACAAATGCTACTATTCAATAAATGACTTTTTAAATGATACATACAATACGATATTAATTAATGAAATTTTGACATGTAATTTATAATCTATTTTTTTTTTAATATTCGTATGCTGTTACCGGCAAAACATAGAGACACTGTGCCTTATAACATGTACACCTATTACTACCTATGTTTTACAAATAAAGTATTTGATTGATTGGTTGATTAAGTAGAGTCATTGACAGTTACATTCAATAGTGCTTTAATATTATTTCATAGTATCCTACAGGAAACAAACATGAAAATATTTTAAGCATTTTTCCTTTTACCATTATTATTTCCTCTATTTAAGTAAGTATTTTGTGGCAGCTTTATTTCTGCGTGGTCCAGTACAAATAAACCCACCGCAGAAACGAAAACAATCACAATAATTAAGATTCAAAATTATTTGTCCAAGACAATCTACATTAAAGGGAAGCCCGGGCGACGCGAAACCGAACAATTTACACAAATTCAGTAAAAGGTACAAAGCCGGCACAAAGAAAGTGAGAAAACCAGAAACCGCTTAATTTCTTATAATAATAAGCATTTTATTATATCCCGTGTCGACGCAATGTTTTTAAACTATAACTATGTGTACCTATATATATTTTGGTAACATCTATGTATTAAGTAAGAACTTATCGATCGTACCTATTGATTAAGAAAAGTGGAGTCGCCTGGCACAAATATTTTTTGCTTGAAAGGCGGCTTTTGCTTAAATTGGCTTAAATATGTCGTGTTACCTAATAAAATATATTTTATTTCTTAATGTATTTATTTTGAAAAATTTATTAACTTACACGCAGCTGCGAGGGGTGGTATCTCGCCCTCCGCCGCGGCCGAGTTAACACGTTTAAAACTAATCTAGCTTCCATTTAGACTATACCTATTGGTAAAAAAATAATGTTTCCACACGTACACGTAATACTAACTAATATTATAAATGCGAAAATGAGTTTGTTTATTTCTTTAAGTGTTTGTTTGTTACCTCTTTACGCTTTATTTACTGAACTAATCTTCCTGAAAGGGCATGTTGCTTAGCAGGCTATATCATGAGCAGTTCCCCAAAAATCTGAAATAATATCAAAAACCGATGAGGCCTATCATATACTTGTATTTTCGTGATCTTGTTATGGTACAAAAATACATTTAATATCGCTTAATATCGTATAATACTATACTGACTATAATATATATACTATATATACTATAATATCGATACTGACATGGCGCCCGTACGTATGTTCAGAAATTATGATACAGAAAATCTGATACAATGCTCGATATTTTCATTATATTTTAGAAAATTAATTAAAGTAAATGTTTCAAACACACGCTACATGCAATAACAAAAAACATATGTGTATTTCACATAAATAGATGAATAATAAATAAAATAAACAATTCTTTCCCGCGGGCACGTATGTAATAAAAGTACATTTTTGAACGTACCGGAAATCGGAACTGTCGAATGAAGCGCGTCAACGTCAAATCATAATGGGTGTCTCTAACGGGAACTCGCCTAACCTTCATTACGATTTTGTTGACTAAATGTACCATAGAAAGGCTACGAATTTATCGGATTTACTTATAAGGCATTGATACTCACCCAAAAATAAAAAGATTAGATAGGTGCTTATGATATAGCCGGCTCCACATTTGTGCAACAACCCCTTTCGCATACACATAGTTAGAAGTGCTGAGAAGGACATAGGGTACCTTTCATCCCGGGAAAAAGCACTGTTCCCGTGGGAAATTCACGTGGGCGAAGCGGCGAGCTGCAACCAGTTACTCAAAAATATTTCTTGTAAGGAGAGAAGACCAACATTCACTAAGTTAAAAGGTATTTAGGCCTGAAAAGAGATGAATGGGTTGTCTTAGATCTTCCCTAAAGAATATTATGAACTTAGTCAGGTGATCCTGTATTCACGGCTCTATGCGACGAGAGGGGCGCACCAAATGGTTTTAGTGGGTTCGAGCCCCACACTGCCTCTCTCCTATCCCCGCGTGGGATTGCGTAGGTAAGCCATTTCCTCATGTAAAAAAAGGTGTAAGGTATTGGGAGTGGATGTGAGTAGGACTGGAGACAGATGATGGGAAAAGGTAAAGCAGTAGTGGTGGTATTAAAAATGATGATTCAATTAAATTCAATACAATATTTTTTTTATTGGCGAGCGAACCTCAAAATGCATGTGGATTTTGCGGGAGAACATTCCATAACAGTGTTAACCCGCTTACTGCAGAGTAAGTGCAACTTGCACCGTATACGACTTTTATTTCGCCCAATTACCCAAGACTCCAATTAACAGAGTTTGTACGACGCGACGGAAACGCGGGGAACTGTTTCAAAAATCGTTTCTAAAATATTTAGAACGTAATTAAATGTTTAGTTTGTGGTATTTTACAAAAATTATTCCGAAGAGTTCCAAAAAAAGTATTTCAATGAAATATAAAGCCTGAAATATAAGGACTTCGTAAACTAAACTTTAAACTATAGATATAGATATGAAATACCTACTAAAAACGTGCCAATTTTCACTTGAGGTGTTTTGTTATGGCAAAAAGATTTACTTATTTTATTATTATGGATCAAATCGGCCGAAAAGTATTATATCTACGATTCAGTACGAGTAGGTATTTTCACTCCTTAGGGAATATATCGATGTTTTAAACTGAGGATTTTTGAACTATTTCACACTGACAGATGACATTCAATTTCAATCTCTTTATTGCGTTCATTTGGTACATTAGGTCTTATGCTGGCACCACACATCGCTATTCGTGTTCGCGTATTTGTCTTATTCGCCCAAATACGACGATGTGAGGAGGCTCTATTCGTCTATATTTGCCTATTCTTCACGAACAAGACGAATACACGAACACCCCGATCCGCCGCTTGTCGGTTTTTGCCACATATCAAAGGATTGTGAATATGCCGAATATGTTCGTTTGCCGTCCACATCGCTCGCCCAGTAGTAAGCGGTGCGCGACAACGACGGACGTGTTTGTTTACTTAGTTTATTTCATAGATTTATTTACAGCACGATCGCGCCAAGATGGATTGGTCAAATGACATGGTCATGAGATTTTAAGAATATTATCAAATGCATCCCTGCATATGGGACCCGCAACATGCATCTCATAAAAACAGAAGCAGAGTTTTTATTTACGCATGGAATAGTATTAAGAAGAGCCTGGAATATACAGGCACTATAAAAGAGCTTTAAAAAAAGCGAAAAATCTTTGATGGCTGCATATTTAATATAAATGAATTGTTAACATCCACCAGCGCCTTCTCCGCGGTCTTTTGACGACTTTGTTTTTATGTTCGCATAACATATACTGATATACTGGTAATGAGGGATTTTCAATGACACAAATTAAAAAAAGAAATAGTTCCAGATGACTTCATAGATGGCGCTTAGTAAAAGGCGAGAAAAAAAGTTCCATACAAAAAGCAAAAATTTCACGGGATTGGCATTTAAAAAAAAGAAACTTAGTAAAAAAAACAACTAAAAAGTATCTATATTGTGATTTGTGCAACTGACAAACTGTTATGTGATTTTTTTTTCTGCCTCTGTTTGACAAAAAAAAGCGCACCATATAGGTTCAGCCATTATTACGACTCGGCTTTCATAAAACGCTATCTGTTGAGACTTTTTTATACTGATTTTTTTTTCTTAATTAGCTGTCTGAAAAATCGCTCATTGGCCCGATGGAAATAATAAGCCGCTGCTGCAGTCAATACGTCCATCTTTGCTTTCGATGAGTTTCTACTATAGCAAAAATATTCGTATATGTTCGGCATATTCGCTATTCATGTACGATGTGTAGACGGTGTATTCGCTATATTCGGACTTCGACACGAAATATAGCGAACAAAGCCGAACAAAAACGCAAACACCGAATATATAGCGATGTGTGGTGCCAGCATTATACATTTAACATAGGTGCATAAATGAGCCCTGCAAGGGCGTTGCAATTATATTATCATTACATAATATTAAATATTCATTATGATTAGTACCAATGTTGATTAATCGACAAATTTCCAAATATTATACAACTAGTTGTTCGCCGCGAACTTAGACCTCGCGATTATGATTTTAAAATATCTCAACGGCTGAAGCGATTTTGGTTGCGCAACGAACTTAAAAATTCTATGGGTAGTTGTTACATGTATTCTTAATATCATCGAAATTAATTCAACGGTTCGAGAGTTATCGCGGAACAAACATACATACATACTTACATACATACATACAAACAATGTTGTTTTCGCCTCAACTTGAATTATAGCCCTCGCTCGCTTCCCTCGCTCGGTCAATAATATATGTATTTAGTAAATTAGTTATTTTCAGCTAAGTACAT